>QLPD01001323.1:0-11899 GCA_003314085.1 Hymenopellis raphanipes | reverse complement strand
ACGGATCGAGACCGTGTAAGTACTGAATGCCTGCAGCAACATCCCAGACCTAAGTGCGCGACAGCTTACCCATCCACGACGGTCGTGTCGCGGGTGACTCGCCAAGAAGTCATGAATATTACCGTGTTCCATACATGGCGAGATCAAACACAGACCGGTAGGGAAAATATCATCGCTAACACCATAGAAGGGGAGAATATTTTCATGACGCAGCTGCCTCCATACAAGTGCTTCTTGGCAAAACGCCTGGAAAACAGTCAACGAGCGCAACACTGTATGATAAACCTCGCCTTTCCTTCTTCACCTTCTCGCGTTCCAGCTGCCCACCCTGAAAAATCCGCAAGCGCTTCAAGCAAACAGGAGAACGATAACCTATAATTTTACCACGACAGATATCCTAAATGAGGAGGATCATCAGTTTCCGAACGAATTTGTGTAGACGCTGTCCTGACGGCGAAAGCACCACCAGTATGGAATTCATCGAAGCTTTTGAAAGCTGAACGCGGGATATAAAGTTGGGACGGAATAACGTCGTAGTGCCTGCTCAGCGCACAAAGGCACTTCACACATTTCTTGCGATACTGGAACTGATCCGCCGGGGTTTGATCAACTTCCTTCGACCCTATGAGCTATTATCTAATATCGCAGCCACGACGTACAATTTGCAACACATCCATGATAGTCACGGCGAGTTCTTTCGTTGGTACTCGCTCGATTCCTCTCCAAGGAGTTTCATGTTCAAGCAGGATATTCCTAATCCAAACAAGCGTATCCATTGTTGGATAAGGGCTTCCAGAGAGACGGCCATCTGAAGGAGATATCCTCGCCATTCTGTCCATCATGATATGGTGGAGATGGGTGGATAGGATGGCAGAGTTAGCGGCACATGGCTCTGCTTCTACACTTCACACGATACGTATTTGGTGCTGTGCTGCTGCGATGGGCTGAACTCGGACTGAACGATCTACCCAATATAGCGATAAGCCGCCAGCGAGTTTACGAGCGTCAGGCTTATTTGAGGATAAGATCAAGACGATAATGGCAGTGAGAGTGCGTAGCTGGCGCAACGGAAGTTTCCGTAAGTGCCACGTGTGATATGCTCAATTTGGGACCCAATCACTCTTTCTCTCGCTGCCATCACCCAAAATTCCTGGCCGTCAATTTTGATGCCCGCCCGCCATCCCCGACTACTCCCTACAGAGTTGGTGGGGGAAATTGGTTCGGTTTCCCTCCCCTTCACCGACGTTCAAGTCTCAGTTTGGGCCGCTGGTGTACGGCTGGCAATTACGCCACACACGGAACTGTCCTCACGTGACCGCTGAACCTCATGGCGCGCCGGCCACCCCGAGTCTTCAACAACCCCAAAGAACGAATTGTTCTTTGGTTTCTATCTGACAGTCTTTCTGCATCTCATTCCTCCTCACACAATAAATGGCCATAGTCTTGAGAACAGCACTCCGACAGGCGATCAGGAGCTGCTTTCTGTTCTCCGTTAAATGTAAATGTCTGTCTCTGAACGCGCCTCGTACATCAGACCAAGTCAGATCTTAGTATTATAAAGCCCCAAAGCTATGTACCATCCCTCATAGACACACCCAACAAGTAACAAAAACAGATAACAACGTATAAAATGGTCCATTGGAAGCAGCAGCGTTCGCCGCCGACGCACCGGCACTCGTAGTGGCGGAAGTCTCTTGAGAAGCGCGCGACGTCGTCGACCGCGTAGTAGTACCGGTGATGCTAGTCGAGCTACTAGTAACGGCGACTGTCGAACTAACAGCAGTAGACGACGCACTACCCGTGGAGACGGCAGAAGTTGAATGCACAGACTAACCAAGAATGAACAAACGCTCAACAACGGAAAAAAGGACATACACTGGCAGTAGTCGTAGCCGGAACACTAAGCGTAGCCGCGCCATTGCTAATCGATCCCACACCGGCACAGTTCGACGACGCAGGTGCAGGGTGCGCAGCAGGCGTCACGGCGTCTCCTTGGTGGAACGTCGAGGCTCCATAAACGCCCATCGGCTTCAGATAACGGTCATCAGGTCATCATCAAACGTGTAGAGCGACATTATAGTATGCATACCTCCCCGCTATCCCCCTCACACGACTCAAAAGTCCCCGCATCATATCGCGCAGGCATATTCCACGCACAGCCCATAGTATCATAGATGTGTTGACCTGAAAAGTCAACCCCATGAGACTTGGATCGCTAATTTGTTGCAGAACAGGTCCTTACAAAATCCCGGTGCGTTGCTCCCAGCAGGATCACAAGCACGGAAACAAAACTCGCTCGCGGACATGAAGTTCTATAACATATGTAATCAGTTCGCCCATCTAGACGTTGTCATCGACTTTAAACTTACAGTCCACTCATGCACCTGCTCGAGCTGACCAAAAGCCGTAGAGAAAACAAGCCCCCCAATAGGATTTCCTACACCGATCGTCAATCAACCATCGCTTCAATCGCGCCCGGGCCACCAACCATTCCCATCCGCCCCATGGGGATCAAGCTCGCCCCCAGCATCGCCCGCCGGGATATTGAGCTTCGTCAAATCGCCCACACCTATCCAAAACCCTCCCATCAACAACTTGACCCTAAATTCAGACGGTAGTAAAAGAGGGACACACCAGTAACCTGCACAAAATCCGGCGTCTTCACAAAATGCACACCCTGGATCGCGCCGTCGGGTATCAAGCGAGTGCCATAGCCGCTCTGCACGACGATGATCATGATAAGCACCCCTCCTCACCCCAATTGATGATCAACAAGTACCTTCATACACCAAGCAACTTCGATACGCTAATCTCCCCCACATCCGTCAACCTTCTTCCCTCCGAAAACAGGTAAGTAGGACTCGCCTCAGTGTTCCCAATAACAGCATCCGCGCCCGGCTGGGGAGGCGCCCATAGACAGCTGACAACAAACGTTTAACGCGCATCAGCAGTCAACAGAGCGCAATGCCAACGTACAAATCATCCACACTATTAACTTTTCCCAAGCCCTATCATCAGCACCCACCCCACCCTTAAGACAAACACGACAACCCACGCACTATACGCATTCTGACACATCGACGTCTGACTCGCCCCCGTCCCGCACTTGTTCGTCCCCGTCTGCCCCTCCTCCGTCGTCTCCGGCGCCGTATCGGGCAGATACGTCGCGCTATACTGCGCCGACGCGCACGTCAAAAAGAGCGAAACGAGAACGACAGACTCGAGCATCCTTCCACAATCAAAGAGCGACAAAAGTTGGTAGGTGAGTGGGAAGGGCAAGAAGAAGACAACGAGCTTCTGATAACAGGAAAGGGGATTTTATTCCCCTCCCTCCAGGGCACTCATAGATGTGTACTATCTTTAGAACCGCTTTCAGTACGTCGGGGCCCCTTGCCCGTAGGTGCAGCTGCCCAAGTCTAAAATAGATTGAGGTCCCTTCAAACGCGAGTTTGAGTGTGATTGCATCCTATGAACACGGATGAGCACACGCGGCTAGTCAGATACGAGTCGCGTGAACGTGATGTCTCCATGCGCTTCACTTTCGGCGTCTCTTCCGCAACGACCGATGGAGACAACATCGAGGGTTTCAAGCATCAGGAGCGTCGGAGAGTGGGTGCAGCGCTATCCGTTCTTATCCCAGAGTCGTCGTGGACCACACCCATATCTATTAACATACATCTGCTTACACTGTAACTTAAAGCTACAAAACAAAACATCAGCTTCAACGCATATCCAAATAACACAAATAAAACACGCACACGAAACAAAAACGATAGCTGTCCCGGGACAATCGCATTAGCATCCCGTACTCCTCCAAAACAGTGAACACACTCACATCATCAGGCGTCAACCTTCCCATAGCCTACGGTCCCGGATGATCAGACATCGTCCACAACGAAACCAAAATCCGCAACTCACCGAATCATCAGTCGACAACGTAGCATCAACCATCGCCGACTTCTTTTCCTGAAGCTTTACACCCAAACATCAGAATCTCCGGATAAAAAACTCGCGGGCAACCCCAACAAACCTGAACAATACGGCTCTCTATGCTATCTTCGACCACAAGCTTGATAGCTTTAACAGGCCGATGCTGGCCCAACCTATGAATTCGATCCATCGCCTCTGTCCGGACAGTCAATCGTGAGCGTTTCAAAGTTTAACGAGTACCACGAACGATATTCAACCTAAGACAAGGATGTTAGCATTTATTTGTGGTCGAATGAGGATGTGCTTACAGCTGGGTTCCACCAACTATCCATCAAGTACACACGAGACGCCTCCGTCAGATTGAGCGCAACACCACCTGCCTTGAGACTAACAAGGAACACCGTGACATCCACATTATTCACTGTGTAGCTTGATCAGTAACGATATACAAACATTAAGCGCAGAACTGACTAAAGTGCTTAATAGTCGCGTCTCTCGCTTGCGGACTCATAGTACCTTCAAGTCGACAAATCTGCGCCGTCAACGTGTCAGTTACTTCAAACAATACGACTCCGGTATTACCTTAAATCCAGCCTTCTGCAACCGATACGCGATTAAATCCAAAAAGTTCACAAACTGACTGAACACAAGGCTCTTGGTCGTCGAGTCTTGCAATCTCAAATTGCTCAACTCCTCAAGTAGCGCTTCAATCTTCGTCGACGATTTCCATGTACTAAGATCCAGTCGCCCGAGAATGCCCTGACGCGCTATGGCCTGATCTTCGCCTAGATCCAGTGCTGGTGCTTCAAGGTCAATCGTCAAGGCAAGATGGCACACCGGACACGCGGGCTAAGATTGCATTGTCAGACACATAAAGGCTTGAAATTAATGTAACTGACGTTCTGCTCCATAGCGGTATTGATATATTGCTTGATACACTCCCGATCGAAGATGTGGCGGCACTTGGACTGGATGGCGTCCTCTGCGATGTCATTACACAGTCGGCAGACCGTTGCGTCGCCTTGATGTTCCACAAACTGATTGGCGTTCGTCTTGCTGCGTATCACGAGATCCGGATGACACGCCATTTGTCGCATTCGCGTCAACCTGTAAGAATATGAGAAGGCAAATACTGTAGATACAGAAAAGGCGACATACAGACTGAAGATATTAGAGTAATCTGTACAAACGAGCAAACAACATAAGAGATATTGTGCGCGCATCAATAACTTGTACGTACTGTTGAGAACCGTTCCCTGGTCGAGATAAGTGCTGAATGTCCGCTTGGCATCGGAGAACAGAGAGAGGTATAGTTCCTTCTCTTCTGGGCTGAAGTAGTCTCTTCGGATTATAACGGTCCGCGGTGGTAACCCTAGATCATCGGCACGTTGAAGCTGAGAATGGAATGTGAGCCTTCCTTTGCGAATAGTCCAGAAATGATACACCAACCTTCGTTCGTCGCAACATCATGCGATCCAACAAAATCTTCAGCTTCTTAAACGCAGGCTTTCCCGGTCCCACCATTCCGTGGTTTTGTATAGGAGTCAAAATCTCATTATTCCAGAAACAGGTCTGTCCACCAAGGTCAGTGATAACTTCGTTGGAGACGCCGTGAATTTACATGTTGCATGGGCGAGTGTCCACACTCTATCATGACGTTAGTTCGCGCTAAGAAAGAGACAGTGAGCTGCGTACCGTCGCAGGATCGCTTGTCAGAGAATTTCCAATGAAGAGACTTGCAATCACAGCGTTTGCCTGGAGCGAAGACGTGAGTAGAGTGAAGTCAAAACAATCAAAAGCATACAGAAGTAATATGAGAAGGGATCACCACCCAAGAACCGAACTAAACTGTACAGTTCACCAACTCGGTTCTGTAGAGGTGTACCAGAAAGGCACCAGCGGAAGTTGCCTTTGAGCTCAAACGCGGCTTTTGCTGTATTCGTAGATCGTTCCTTGATATTGTGGGCTTCGTCGAGCTGAATGGCGAGCGTCAGAAAAGGAGCTCGCAAGGATAGCATACTAACGATGATACGGTTCCAGGTAATTTGATGCACAGGCGACTCTTCTGTGATGAAAACTCGCTTATTATTCACTTTACGTTCGAAACCTTTCTCTTGCTTTCGGAAAGAACTAGAAGGAAAAATGTCAGCGTATATATGCTTGTAACGCGCGATTCAGTACCTCTCAAGGACTGCGTACGTGCTCAATACCTCGAAAAAAATGAGCATCAAGGCGACGACTAAATAATGGAACTTACAACGTCATACTTCTTCAGTTCGCTGATATCTGACTCTCGAGAAGATCCGTACCAGACGAGAACTTTCATACCATATGTGTGGGCTTCTATTTCGTTCCTCCATTGCATAATAGCAACAGTAGGGCTGGAAGACGTATTTCAGATTGATTCAGTCTGTAAGCGTCACAAAGAAAACGCACGCGATGATCAAATTCGGCTTCTTGTTATCGGAAACCAGCAAAGCGATCATTTGAATCGTCTTTCCCATTCTGAAATCGCGTGAATTTATCATCTCCATGGCATGTAACCGCACTTACCCCATCTCGTCCTGTAAGGATGTCATTCAACGGGCAGTTTGTGGATTAAAGAAGGAAAGGCACTAACCGCGAGCATACCCCCATGCCAAACACCTTCCTCTTGCTTCTTCATCCAGTACATACTTTCCAATTGGAACGGAAGCAGCGTTAGTTTAATGCCCTTTGGCTGCGTTCCTTTCTCGGGAACAACGATAGGGATATCCTTTTCCAAGTCACCCCAGACGTCCCGAAGCTCCTCATGGTGCTTATGAAGGGATATCGTTGTCTTCTCCGCCTGCAAGGGAGTTTAGTATATAGTCGTCCATAGCTCAAGCTACCCACATGCGTCAGCTTCCTGCCGAGCTTCTTGCGCAACGCAGCTTCTTCCTTCTTAATGGACTTGCGGTGCTCAGTGCGCTCCTTTGCGAGCTCCCTCCTTCGCTTGCGCTGGTCTGCAAAGGTCATAATCTTTGGAGTCGACGTGGAAGCGACTGTTTTCGCCTTTGCTTTCGCTTTCCCCTTGCCCTTGCCTTTGCTTTTCTTGGCCAATGGCTCGTCCTCGGAATCTGACATTGAAGACTCATCGTCCACGTCCATCATCATGGAGTCATCAACATCGACATCCTTGTTAGCGCGAGTGAGACGGCGTTCAGCGGCAGCAGCGCGCATAGCAGCAGGAGAAAGCACTGAAGCAGCGGAGGAAGAAGCGCCGTTTGAACGCGGCGTGGCGAGAGAATTGGCGACGGCGACATTGAGCATGAGCTCCTCCTCGTCGTCAGACTCTGGATTGCTATCAGACGCTGCCTGAAAGTCAGAGGACTCTGAGGCTTCAAATTCAGAGCCACTAGACAGAGATTCATCAAGAGAACGTGTTTCGTCGTATTCCAATGCGCTGTCCTCGCCATCTGACGCGATAGTCGCTTTGGGCCGCACTGGCGCCTTTCCCTTGTTCTTTTTGCTAGCAGGCGTCGCAATCTGGATGATAATCGCGATTAGAAGACGTGTATGGGGTGGAAAGATACATACAGTGGCTTTGCCCTTGCCCTTTACTGGCGTCGACGTCCTCGACGGTATCTCCACATACGCGCGGTTCGCGACTGCTTGTCGCTTTGGACCCCGTTTCAGAGACCGCGCTGGTGTCTTGGGCATCTCTTCATCGTCATCCTCCTCGTCGACCTCGTCCTCACTAACAGCTTTGCGTTTTGCGGCTCTTGATGATTTTGCTTTTGCTGTAGACAGCGCCTCACCGTCGTCAGAGGTATCTGGGGTATCGACGACCGACGTTCTTGCACTGAAAACAGGAGTCGCTGTAGACGCTGTCGACGGCGACTCTGACGTAGTCTCCTGGAGTCGAGCAGACCGTCTTGTAGAACGAGCCATGAAGGTCTAGGAAGTGTGTCCTTGTTCTCTTGTTACCAAGCCGGCGCCAAAATTCTTCGGAGCCGCCCGAAAATCATTATTGTGTGACGCGCTCACGTGCACTGCGTTACACCGTGCCCTCCAGTAGGCGTTTCAGCGTTTGCACCATGCTATCTGCAAGCTAAAGCAGAGGTGGATGAAAGCTGAGTTCGCAACTGCCTCTCCAGGCGGGACGTGCAGCCCTGCTGGTACATGGCACTCGCTGATCACCATCGTCACTAAGCCCGGTGTATCATTCACAAGACGTGGGTTATCAATCCATCCACTGATGCCAGCCCGTGACGTGCCTTCTAGACATCGTCTCCAGAATATGTTTCTTGGCCTGAAGGGCGCGTTTTCCAGTTCGACTTCACAGAAGACATCTTAACGTTTCTACCCGGATCTCAGCAGTGGCAGGTTGAATTGACTGCTGAATATTGAAGCAAGCCAGATACGACAGATGCAGCCCTGATACAACTCCGTTTAGTTTGATTGCTTTCAAACCACAACACCCACCGATTGTTCGTAACTCTAATCGTCTGCCCTTCCGTTTCTCCACATCCCTAGGCCAATCATTTACTGAATTTGCACCTAATGCTCCTTCGGAAGCCTAACGGAACGCGTACAACAGGCCTAGGCACGCGTGTTAACATGACAGCTGCAGGCACTGCCGCCTGTCGTCGACTGTTGACAGGTAGCCCCGCGCATATTCATATACACCCTGACGTGACGGATACATAAAGCGTACCATTTCAATCCAGAGTCCCGTTATCGACCTCTACGATCATGCGAATCTCGGAATCTCAACCATTGCCGCCTGGTTGGGTTGAACGCTACGACGAACAGTGAGTTCCCATTCTTCGAAGGCGTGTCGATCCCTGAACTTTTGCCTCCTTCTCAGGGGGAACGTTTGGTATGTATCCCCCACTGTAGTCAAGCATTTGAGAGGAACTCCTGTGTAGGTTCGATATACAAGACGAGCAACCTCCAGAGTCCGAGCCTACGCCAACGTCTCCTACAACGACGCAGCCCTCCATGGAGTCTATGACTTTCGCACAGAGATTATACGCTAGCGCGCTTCCAGCAGGGGGTAACACGTCCCATCAGCCGCATCGAGCTAGCACCTATCAAACGCCCTCCGTTCCCCCGCCTGTACCGGACAATTATCGCCATCATCAGCGAGCGACTACCTATTCTAGTTCATTTGCGGTCACCAACTCTGCTCGGGCGTCCGAGAACGTGACCTCTTCCCCTCGATCTACGCCAACAGTAGCGCTTGTCGCGCGTGCTCCTGCATCAGGACAGGTGTCTCCAAATGGACAGCAGTCATTTAGTCCTCGTTCACCCAGCCATGAAACGCCGATGACACCCAGTATTTCCGGCCCTCGATATCAGACACAGGCAAATCCGCCTACCAATCCCCAAAGATATTCGACAGGTCGACTCTCCCCTCCGCCTACTCATCCCACGTACCCTGCTCAATCGTCGAATGTCTCTGGTAGGTATTCAAGTGCACCACCTCCACCATCGATATCTTCTCGACCTATCCACTCCCCGCCTATGCCTCCGTCACAAAGAACGCCTCAATCTCCTCCGCCTCCGCCCAGGCCGCCTGTTATGCAACAATCCCCGCCTCCGCCTAGACCACCCGTTATGCACCAGTCCCCACCTCCACCACCTCCACCTCCACCGATCCAGCCACAGCCGATGCTGCAAACCCAGCGTCCCCTTCCAACACCATACCAAAACGCTTCTACACAACCAAACGATAGAGGCTTAATGACAGACGTAGGCAAAGCCGTCGGGTCCATGGCATTGAAGACCGTAGGCGGAGCCATGCTCGGTGCACTCACGGGAGGAATCCTATCGTCGGATGTCGTCGACGGCCTGAGCAGCATATTCTCCGGGACTGGAGATAGCTTTGACTTTTCCCAGCTCCAAGCGGTGGCGCAGGGCCAGCCCGGAGCGGATTATCAGAGCGTTATTGATTCGATTCTTCAGACTCAACAACAACAACAACAACCCCAGTCGTCTGGGATAGATTACCAGGCGATTATAAGTGAGCTGATGAAGATACAGAAACAGAGCACGGCTGCTGCTCATACCCCAGCCCCATACCATCCCCCGCCCGCTCCGGACTTTGCAGCCATCTACAACCAGTCATACCAGAACTCGATGCAGATCATGGAGAACGCGATGAAGCAGTCGAATCCGTACCAATCGCAGCAGATGATACAGTATCTCGAGCAGCAGCAATTGCAGGCACAGCAGAATTTGTTGGAGATGATGAAGGCGCAACACGGGGAGAATCAGTCGTATTATGGAGGAGGGCATGGAAATCCACCTTTTGCAGCGGGCCAGCATTATAATCCTCCGCAAGCGCATGCGTTTGGAGGTGGCAGTCCTTATGGTCCTCACCACTCGTATACGCGATGATTTTTACCTAGCTTAGTAAAAAGTGTTTCTTGGGAGTCCTGGTTTTTGGGTGGATACAATGAAATCGGATGTCATTAAGTAGTAGTCGACTACACAAGGGAGTAGCCAAAATATTTATGCTACCTGTAGAAATGGAAAAGCATTTCGGTGATCTCGCAAAAATGTGGCGCATTTCCTCTCATCATTTTCTTGACGCACCAAGAGCGTGTACTGTACATCTGATACTGCCAACTCTGCGTCCTCGTTCTTCACGCACCTAGTTATGTCTAGTAAGTTCAATAACATTGTACAAGATCTGTTTTCATATTTTCTGCGATCCTTTTCGTTGGTCTCGGAGATCGTCACTCCTTTCTTCTCTCCTGAATCTCCTTGGCCAACTGGCGCGTTCTTGCGTTTAAGATGCTCCAGCACGGCGGGCGAGTACTTGACTCGTGCTGGAATCATCGCGGCCTAGACTTGGAGCCCCGCTTTGAAGTTCTTCGTACCCTGGACTTGTTCTTTATCATCGTATAAACTCCCTCCACTGGCAGTTTAGTCCACAAATTGATACATCATATTCCGAGCGTGTACAAACACAAAGAAGAAGATAAAAAACATTGACCGTATGGATGAATAGTAGTAACAGATCCTAAGAATGCCAGAGGAGGGAAAGAGACCAGAAACAGTGCGAGAGATTCGAACACCTTAGAAATCGCCATAGTCGTCTCCTCCTCCACCATCCTCGAATCCTAGCATGAAGTGAGAACTCGTAGCTATACATAGAGAAATTCCAGCTCACCTTCCTGGTACGCCTCGTCCTCACGGTCATCGAGCGCATTAGCAAGAAGCGCGCCTCCAACAAGCCCACCAGCCCCAAGAGCCAGCGCACCACCCATCCCAATCCCGCCCGACTTCTTCGGAGGCTGCTGCTGGGCATACACCACCTGCGGCTGCTGCTGATACCCACCACCACCACCGTATCCACCTCCTCCTCCATACCCAGGCTGTCCATACCCTCCTCCTCCTCCACCATGACTACCACCCCCAATCTTCCCTAGCAATCCACCAAACATACCTCCTCCCGCAGCTACACAAGTACAAGTATAAAAATACGGCCAGGCCACGGGATTAAGGTCATATGCGCACCTTTCGTACTCGCCCCGGGGTAACCTCCGCCACCGCCTCCGTATTGTTGCGGTGGGGGAGAAGGCTGGCCGTAGCCGTAGCCCTGCTGAGGAGGAGGCGGCTGCTGGTATCCTCCTCCTCCATTGTACCCTCCACCGCCGCCGTACTGTTGTTGAGGAGGAGGAGGGCCACTATTGTATCCATATCCCTGACCCGGGCCCTGGTCGTATCCCCTGTTATCCGGCGGCGGCGGCCCGGATGGGGGTGTGAAGTGCGAAGGAGGCGCAGGGGGCGGGGGCCCGAGCGGGTGAATCCAGCTGGGCGTCGGCGGGTTGAGGTGCGTGTTCACGTAGAACCTGTGTATATGTGTCGTTCTCTCTCAGTCGGACGAGCACTATCTATCGTACGTACCACGTCTTGTAGCTGATGATTAAACCGCACGGTTAGTGATTTCATCGATAAGCGGGGAAGGGGGCCGTACGTACTTTGCGTCGTACTG
>QLPD01001318.1:0-23588 GCA_003314085.1 Hymenopellis raphanipes | reverse complement strand
ACATATGGGGAACACTACTACCCAATTGCCGGATACAAGTGGGAAGAAGCAGAGAGGGGAAGCTGCGAGCCCTTGGCGCTGCGAACAAAGATACGTGAGATGAAGCACGGTCATAGAAGAAAATACCCACACAAGGAACAGATTTTAGGGTCCAAGGTAATTAACCACGAACAGGAGAAGAACGCCTATTTCTGGTCTGGTATGGATTCAATGAGTCGGCTCAAAGATACGCGGCTGCGAAACTGTATAAGCAGTTCTGGGTCTTGTAAATTGAAAAACGTGCAGGTTCCAACAACACTGAGCCTCCAAATCGGAGCCCCGTGGCGTAGGTTGTCCTAGGTTCACTTTGAACAGACGTAACACCGGTTTGCGTTGCAGGAGCACAGTAGCTTTGACTTGGTCTGTGGGGAACTGAGAGCCGGTCGGCATAATTCATTGCATGATGGTGGTGAAGAAGAGAAAAGTTGCATGCCAGCCGAGATCGGCGTCGGCAATAGATGCCGAAGCTCCGATCAAAACGTTCAGCTCTTTTCTCCTGACAGTCACGTTGAAGTTTAGTGTTCCTCTTCAAACGGGTACTTTCTCTACGACGCCAGAGTAGGTCTATTCCTCCCCGCAACCATTCGGTTGATAACGTGAACTCGTTTAAAGTGTGTTCTCAAAAAAATGTTCATCCATGATCCCTTTGAATCACTGTTGGGACACTCCTGGACGCCGGATACGAAGTGACCATAATTCCCGACCGCTGGGCCCATCCGCAGGACCGTATTGCGTTTTCTGGCGCTCTAGTACGTCAGTGAAATCAGTGTCTTCCATTTGTCTGCGGGAAGCACACCGATATATGTTCCTCACACGTTGGCGTATTCCAATCGAAGCCTTTGTAGATTATCTTACTTGGAAAATTCAAAAGCTGGTGCATGACTTATCCGTTCTTCGCCTGCATGGATGCCCCCTGTTGTCAACTTCAAAGTCTTTGACCATTGCGCGCGCATGAGCATGTTTTTCGTTGTCGAAAAATGAGGGACATTGGATCGTTGCAGCAATAAAACAAAAGTCAAGCCATATCCCCTCAGGTGAACATTGTTCGACTAGTGACGTGCCTGTGTTTTGCTTCCTACAGATCCAGGGCATCAAGGGCATTCCGACACTCGTGCCGCCAAGTCAACAAAATGGCCGCAGTCATCCACTCCTACCGGCACGGTGTCGTCTATAACGCGTAAACGCAGTGGGTACAGTCCGTTGTCACCTGTAAGGGTGACGAACTCTTTATGAAGATTGTTCCAAGAAAAGCAACTCCGAGTTTAATGCGGAGATCCTCAACGTCACTGCCCGCTGGCCTTGGAATACACTGTCAGTGTCTACTCACTATGTGGTGTGCTCGTCCGCGTTGGCAAGGCGTCTCCGAACGCAACAGCGGCACTAGCCGTCATACATGACAACTCATTCGGGGAGGGACCGAGATATCGTTGTCATCGTACTTATGAATTGAACATTCTATAGGTAAGCTCTGGCCTTCACGATGTCTTGCAGATTGACCTCATCGAAGGACCGTCCAGCCGCGTGAGCACAATCTTGACCTAAAAAGGGACAGGCTCGTTATCCAGCGGATGCTTGCCTGGTGCAATAAATTTGTGTTTGGATTGCAGAATGCAAAATACGATATCGACCCTCCGCTCGTTCAGGGATCACGCACCTTCCGGAGTACCCATCTTCGCCGAGAGGGAGACTAGGCAAGACAAGAGCGAAATAAGATACTCTAATGGAACCGGTGGAAGTACTTTCGTTCGGCTGTGCGAGGGCCGTGAATATCGGCCATGCACCTTCCTTTACCTCTCGCTCGTGGATGCGCTGACTCGTTGACGAGTTAAAGAAGCATCTTACGGTCTCGCTAACTATTCTTGCACACTTGTACTCGGAGCCCCGGACAAACGCCTAAAGATTTCAGTCAGCACTGATCGATCACGTTCTTGACATCCTTCTCAACGAGAATAAACCTTCCTTCCTTCCACCTGCTCCAGCCTCAATTCAATTCTGCTTGAAACTTTGTCTCCGGCGAAGATATTATAACAGTAATGAGATATTGGTGTTATACGGTCGGCGTTTGTACTGAGGACAGCACGACACTTGAACTAGCTTGCGTCAGCTTGAGCCGAATTGGTCACTCTGCATCCTCGCGAGTGAGTACCGTCTAAATTCTACCTCATGTACTGCACTCGCAGCTGATGTATGCTACTAGTAATGGCAACAAGAATCCGATAATGTTTGGTGGAGCTGAAGTTCGTGCGGACGATGTAACCTTCGTGTCCACCTCTGGTGATAATTTCATGACTTTGGACCGTTACGTGCAGCGATATACATATAAAACGCTTCTTCGTTACGGTCGAAACGGCAGAAACGTGACGTTTCTCTGCCTTTTGAATCACGTGCGCGTGACGGCGATCACGCTGGGCGTTTCTACGTCTCGATCCGGTTATCCTTCCTTTCTCATCAACGCTCACTCTGCCCACTCTCGTCGAGTGCGCCCACTCTGGCGTGACGGACGCCGGCCGAGTGGGCGCACCCGCTGGTTCGGATCTTCGACTCGTACTCCCTGGCATCATATAGGGCTGGTCCCTTATCTTCTGGTCCCCAATCGTTCTCGTGAACTTTCATGAAGGGAGATCAACACAATCCGGCGCCTCCACCGCGCTGTGAAAACCGACTTTGATGCAGAATTTTTTGTCTCGCTGTACGACGAGGAGGCGAACGCAGTCGAACCGGTTCCCAGGCGCGTCCGATCAAGTGTTTTCAATTGGTGCGTTATCGTCACTGTCGTTAACACCGTTCGTCTCCTGACCCAGAACAGGACTTCGGAAACACCTCACTCTCTCATGAACACTCCCAACACTCCTGCCTCGAGGCCCCTTCAGCCACCCCGCCTCCGCGGCTTCGCTTTCTCCAGAAATGATTACTCCGCACCTTCTTATCAGTGCCGAACATGGATGTACAGTGGACGACGCAAGAGTTGATGTATGTACCGAATATTCTGCTTTTTTTAAGTTTGTATCTAAGTGTTCAAGTAGGAATTTGACGAACGCCCAGCTCATCCGACTTGCCCGCAGCCAGCCAAATTTATGGCCGTTCAAAAACAAACGCACCGGATCTCCTACTCGACTCTCCATCTCTCATTCAACTAAAGCCTTTCTTGCCCAAACAATTTTCCATGCGGGATACCGACGACGTATGAATGCACCGCAGCAGTCGGTATGTCTTTGTCCTTCTTCGCGCGCGTCTCAGGATTAATTTCTTCACAGAATCAACTTTGGAATGGCTTACCTCAAAACCAACATCCATCTGCAGTGAGATTGTTGTTTACACTCTCTTCAGTGTCGCCCGCTCATTCATGTTCAGGTTTTCAAGTTGTACATCCACGATAGCATCAATCCTAACCGTACGCGACGCGCTATGGAACGCCTCAGTTTCGATATCATCAACTTTGTTAATGGCCCTTCCGGCCAATGCTGCATCTCAGCACGCGCTGTTGTCTTGTCTCTCAAGAACTGGATTGAGAACTTCCATGGAAAAATCAGTATGTGTCTCCTGGTGGAACTTCCCTTTGTCTGATCATCTCCGTCAGATACTACCATTCGCATTGGCGTGCCCGATGCGGCACACCCAGAATTTACCGAATACATCGTACATAGCCCGGTTGATGTCCTCACCTCGGCCGAGCTCAGTTTCGACTCGCTAACACTGACACTCGGCGGGGACCTTCATGTCGTCGTAGAATCAGTAAGTTTTGTATCCTTGCCTTCATTGATTCAATTTTTGAGATCTCGTAGGGCGCTGAGACTGTCCAGAATGTCTGGGAACGTCGAACCCACTTGGAGGAGAATGGTAGTGATTTTGCTCTGGAATGTTAACCGAAAACTTACAATCTTGTTGTAGTGATGTCTGCTTCCTCGAGCCTCAAGCCTACTGACAAGCCTCTCGAGATCGCCCGCCAACGCTCCTTGGCTGATCTGAAATGGCTTCGGCAGCAAATTTTACTCCGACCTGGATATTCCTTGTTCTCGAGTCTCCGAAACCGCGTTGTACCCAACGACATGATTCCGCAGTACTGGGGTTTTGTAAGTGGTGTCCTCAACGAGTATGACCATATGCGTAACTCAGAAACGGTGAGCTTACCTTCAAAATCCTTATTTTGGTCCTCATCTCTACATCGTACAGGGACGAATACTCTCGCGCAATACTGTGGCCCAGGCTCTCGGAATTGGCCCTACCTGGCTTCGCGAAATCGAGGAAGGGCATCGCCTTCTTCAAGCCCACTCAAATGATAACTCGGTTCAAGCGCGGTTGAAAGATAAGAACAGTCATGGGGGTACAAAGGGTCTGCTTCTCCACCTCCGAAAACTTTCGTTGTAGTCTAGTTCTTTCCCGTACATTCATTGTGGTCGACGCGAGGCAAATTGTATTCATAGTTCATGTCACTTTCTGCCCGCGTGATTTCTCCATTCTCTTTCTCTTCCTTTCCACCAAGACGTCCCCGCAATGGGTGTTCCAGGACTCTGGCAGGTGCGTACAACTGTCAGTTCATTTCAGAGCACTCACCCTCTGTCTGGTAGATTCTCGAGCCTTACGCTGAAGAGACAACACTTCTTGAAGCCGCTGTTTCTCTTGGATTCGAACCCAATGCTGGAGGGCAGCGCGCGATTCGTTTAGGTATTGATGCTAGGTAGGAGTTCAATCGTTCCGAAGCTGAGCTTCTCGACTAACTAAAGGACAGCATCTGGCTTCGACAGAGTCTCGCCTCTAAGTACGCTCGGTATCGCGGTGGTTCCAAGGACGTACTGCGCTCTCTTTACCGTCACTGCGGAAGACTTTTTCAACTGCCAATTATCCCACTCTTTGTTTTCGATGGCATCGAACGCCCCTCTACAAAACGCAACAGAAATGTCAAGACACAGCTGCTTCCGCATGAGCGCAACTTCCGCCGAATGATTGAATACTTTGGATTCCGCTGGAGAAAGGTCTGTAAATACCGTATTTGCATGCTTTCAAGTGACCGACCAGCTTACTAGGCTGCCGGCGAGGCTGATGCTGAACTGGCCGCACTCTCAAAAGCTGGCATGATTGATGCAGTTCTCTCAACTGATGTCGATTGCTTGCTGTTTGGCGCCACACGCGTTTTTCGCATGTAAGTGAAATTATCAGTTGAAGGGAATGATGCTTATAGTTTGTCAAATAGGCATAGCATTGATTATAGGACCGGAAAAGTTCAGATCACAAGTTACTCTGCATCTACGCTTGAACAAAACAACCTGACACAAGCGAACTTGATACTTATCGCGCTGATGAGCGGCGGCGATTACCATGTAGGTTTTCCGACCTTGATTTCTTTTCAACCTGAAATACTGAAATACTTTCTCAATCTAGAATGGGATCAAACACTGTGGTATCTCTACTGCCGTTGAGCTCACTCAGACCGATCTTGGTCCTCGACTCATCAATGCTATTTGTCACCTAAGCGCCGAGGACATTCCTGGATTCCTGGCTCAATGGCGCCAGCAGCTTTGCGCCACATTGAGAGACAACGCCGACCATATCCTTTCGCGTAGACATCCTCAGATGGCCGCTACGATCCCGACAAGCTTCCCGAGTCACAGAGTCATTCGCCTCTACCTGCAGCCGAAAACGTCTCCGATCAATGCCAATGACACTCTGCAGTGGGTAGTGCCCGCCATTCCCCGTTTGTGTTTATTCCTCGAGGAGCATTTTTCGTGGGGCTCGCCCGGAGGCATTTTGAAGGACTTCAAGACATACATTTTTGCAGGGCTTGCACTGCGCGAGTTGCTGAGGGACGTTCTGGTTGATGATGGCGAGGTGATCGAGTCGGGCGTCGCTCCTTATTCTCTCATCACGCGCCGCAATGAGAAAAGGCGCTGCCCGCGATCTGACCTCGAGACGCGTGTCCTCCTCACCATCCGTGCTGATCTTGTTGATGTCGTCGAATCCAGTCGTACGAAGCTCCTCAGTCTCTCAGCGGCACGACGCTTCGACCAATATTGGAGGGGTGAAAGTCCCCAGACTCACCTTGTCTGGTTACCTCGCGCTGTCTTTGATGCCTCACTTCATGTATGAATAAACTGTAGTCGATTATCACCCGTTTGTGTAAAATACACCAAAGTTCAATGTACAATATAATTTATATCTCTCAGACAAGTCACAAATTGTAAGAAGCGAAAAGCAACCTGAAGGAGGGACAATATATGGCCCAGAAGAGCTGTTTGACGGTGCTCCGCCGATCGCACTGCCCTTCCCCAAAGGTTGTAAGGTTCGATGGCCATGTTGCCTCCAACTTGAAGGAAAGGCCAATCCATGCCGAAAGACGTCTCGACGCCGAGTGGTGCCATGTTGTCTTCGAGGAACGACATTTGAACGGTCTCCAGATGATGCGACATCAACGAAGGAGGATATGAAAGCCCTGGAGTGGGAGGACTTGAATAGGGGAGTGTTCCATTTGAAACCTACTAGCGGGGGCGAATGAGCAACGTCAGTTATAGAAAGTAGAAAACATTACCTGACAAGTGCCATAGCTAACGATGCCGCTCTGTCGATCGTCCATAACAATCCTTGAGCCGCCTTGACAAGGTGATGCCTCAACGTTGACGAAAGCATTGTTGGGGAGAGTCGAGCATCGACGTAGACGACGGTTGCTTGAAGGACTGTTTGTTTTGGCGCTTGAAAGGAATGCGCCTTGGGCCGACGACTTTGCGAGGTTGTTGTTACTGCGAGAGTGAACAATAGCTCGAGGGGAAGCTATAGCAGCCGTCGAATCGGGAAAGGGAGTGTTTCCGACCCAGAGACACCATCCGAGAGCATCACCCAAAGCACGTTCACAGCGACTGATTTCCCAAGGGGGAAGTCCCGACAACTTGGCCCATGCACGATTAGAGTAGCATTTGTCCTGCATGGATTTCGACGTGAAGATCAATGAGGCGAGAAAAGCGTGTCGTGGGCAGAGCACAAGCGAGGGCAACGGGGGGAAAGGGAAGCCGGAGCGGCCTTCGTGGAGGTGTGCCGCTTGTATAAAGGCTTGTACGGGGACCAAGCTCTTGCGACATTCGGGTGCCTGGTCAATCTGGATCTGAGGCTGTCGGTACGAAATGGAGGTAGGGGACAAGATGGCATGAGAGGAAAAGGGGAGATTTGGCAAGTCGAGGGGGTTATTGGAGATGGTAGTTGAGTATTTCTCCCAATGTAGTTGGGAGCAGCGGTAGACGCATGGATTATAGAAACTGTAAAATCGCTGCATAAGGATGCGCTCGCAACGGAGCACAAGGGTTCCGTAGCGCGAGTCTGTACATGAACAATTCAGTCGCGAGAAACAACGATAACAGAATAGACTTACTATGGGCGAAAATCCTCTGTGAATATTATCTTCAACGAGTCGTTAGTCGACACGGCTTTAAAATTAACTTGAAATACGCACCGGTATGCAATGTAATGACTTGAAGGACAGAGGAGTATACAGTCGGCGTGTAGCCGAACTGTTGTTCACCGGCATGAAGCCGAGTGAATCGTTTTATCCAAAAAGTAGATAACCGTTGGAATCGAAGACCGTCTTGATGTACATTGGAGCACGCCGTCTCTTGAGGGTGACAGACGAGTCGAAGTCTGGTGGGCGCTGAGCAAACGAGACACGCAGTAAAGATGACTTGGACGTACTTAAAAATGTAGTTCCAGCTGCGTATACAGCAGCGCCGCACAGTCCGACTCATTCGTCGACGGTTTGCAGGCGCCAGAGGAAAAAGAAAGTCTACAGAAAGAATCTGTTCAGCAAACTCATTGATCAGGGCAGAAGGAGACGACGTACCAGAGCGCTGAACGCCATGAATGACGGTGTCGAAGGTAGCGAGCTGCAATAAATATCGAGGTCAACAAAGTGAGATGGTGGTGGAAGGAAGGAAGACTACCAACCCAGCACCGGTCTCTGGAAGTAGGCGCAAGGTCGGCCCGCTATCGACAGAAGCGGGGTGCTGGGGCGGCAGTCCGAATAATTCTGGGATTGACAGCGGAAAAGAAAGCTTTGTGGCTGTGGAAGCAAAAGCTGGATTTCAAGGGCTTGCCACGGCACGTGCGTTTGTTTACGACCTTACCACCACCATCCCTAAGACCATCAGTGCCCCAGAACGCATAGGTACGCGTCTTCTTCCTTTTCTTTGTCTTTCTCTCCTTCGACCGCCCCACCAACGTCGCGCGCTGGGTCTGTCGACTCCACCATGGGACGCGCCAGTGCACGACGTTGGCGGGTGCCCGTTATCATGATGTCTTTCATTGCTACCTTTCTCCGCCATGCCCTCCGTGCTCCATTTCTGATTTGTTCTCCCGTAGATGACGCGAACGACACGTTCTGGAAATGTTTTCAGCCCGTACATTCTGGGCACCTCGTTCTTTTGCGACGTCGACACCGAGGATTTGCCTGCCGCTCGTCTTCATCTCTCTCCTTCTCTCTCCCGCGTATACGACTTTGATACAACTACCCAGCCAAAGGTTTGTCGCATCCCACTATGATCCACTTTGGTTACTCGTCCTTCTCTGCAGTTGCTGCCCTTTGACACCTTCTTTCGCGAAGCTTGAAAGCCCTAGTACGCTATTTGATTTCTGATTTCTTTCACTGCTATTGACCTCTTCTGAAGCCTTCGTGTGCCGCGGGTTGTGGCCCCCCGACTTTGACTACGACCGGTTAACGATGATGCTGGTCAACAGCTAACCTGCACAACGGCTTGGGCCGCTGGATTGGTTACCTTTGTCACTAGGTACGTCGTTGCTTGCTCCTCGTCAATTTCTACTTACCTTCGTTTTCAGCGTGTCCTCCGCTCATCTCCTGCAGCCCCTTCTGCAGTGTGTACTCCGTGTCATCGGCTGACACCAGTTCACTCGCTTTTCCCATTGTCGTAGACTGCCATTAAGCGATGATCAGCTCAACGACAGCCAAGGACGACTAATTGTTAAGATGGGACTGGGCTTTGCATACCGGACATCTCAGACACGCGTAAAATTACTCGTTGATAATAATATCGATATTCTATGATATACGACGGGCATGATTAACGACATCTTCTATCCGGATCTTACACTTCTCCTTCGCTTTCGTCTTGTCAACCTTCGACTCCTGTAACGCAGCGATAAAACCTTTCGCCGTTGAATACTTCTTTGGGACATAGTGTTCTTTGAGAAAAGCCAATGCACGATTCACGTCCCAGCCCTCCAGTGCGACCAACTGCTTCACAAGAGTGATGATCTTTAGTCTCTTTGAGAGTTCTGTCCGCATGCTTCCCTGTCCTTTACGCCACTGATTGCCCCATGTCTTTTCGAGACTCTCCAAAGAGAGTTTGCCATCAATACCCTCCGTGAACTCGGTCCAGATATCCGCGATGGTAAGGATGAGGCCGTTCGGAGGCAGGTAAAACTCGTACACTGGAATCCAGAGCTTTTCTGGTTCACTCCAGTTGAAAGTGTTACGCCGAAGGCACGACGCGCCGCCAAATAACAATTCGAGTTTCGCGATGTCGTCCAACATGACGTCGCGAGGGGAAGAGCCGGCTCCAACAAAAATCTGAGAAGTGTAGACTTCACCCGATCGGCTAGTGATACCCATACTTGCGATAGGGCTTGTACTGGTAGGAGGCGCATCCACACAAATAGACGTCTCGGGATGAGGACTTGCTGGGATGAAAGGAGGACTGTCGACAACTACATTTGAGACGTCTTGTGGTGCTCGCTGTAATTGAACCCATCAGTACCAGTCCTCGGCATGTAAGCAATCTCACCTTCTGGCGCTTCTTCGACTTGTCCATTTCTGGCTCGCGCAAGCGTTTCGTCGACTTGTCCGCTTGCGTCCCAAGCTTCTCCGCCATCACTTCCAGTCTCTCCTCCATACGCTTCATCTGTCCCCGCAGTAGATTGGTCTCCGTGTTGTACGTCCCAAGCGTACCATGAAACATTGTAGCAATCTCTTTAGGAAGTTTCTCAAGCTGACGTTGGGATGTCAACTCAGCTTGGCGTAAAACCTTTTTCGATTCCAAAGCAAACGAGAGGAAGGGCTGACTATCGAAGGGTGCATACTGCCAGAGCGGACATTTTGGGTATTTGAAGAACAAAACGACCGCATCCTGTATGATGACCGTGCGAAGGTACACGAGGAGGTCGAGAAAGAGACGAAGTCGGTGGTCCTCGCCGCGTACAGGGCCATATGCTTTCTTCTGGACCTCAAGCTTGGAAAGCTCAAGCTCTATCCAAGGGAATATGAGGCTCAAAAGTGTTGAAGGTACCTCTGTGTATTGGGTGAATGACAGCAGATGTGGGAATAAAGAGATTGTACCTAGCTGTCCGCGAGTGAGATTGTACGAGTTTTGATCGTGACCATTCCATCCTGCCATGGCAAGGATAGCGTCAATTGGTAGTCCTTGCATGTAACGGCGTGCGGACCCGCTGTTCATGGTCTTCCAGTCGCCAAGCTTAGTAACACCTTCATGAGAAGCCCCAGCATACATGGCTGTTTCCCCAACATAGTGGCGACCGGCATGGGTAACATGTTGAAATGAAAGACCGGCTTCGTCGTGAATGGCTTTGAGGCATCGAAGATGAGCTAAAGAAATTTGGTCAATATCCTGAAAAACAAGATGAAGGACAACATACTATCATACGACATGGGCTCATAATTCGACGTAGCAGCGAAGAGTAACAGTTGATGCCATGGGCGGCGACCGAACTCGCCAAAGTTCGGTTCGCACGAGAAATCGGGATGAGGCTTCTTGACGACATGATACTGTCCGAAGAGGTGAAAAGCGAGACCTCCGACTCCGCAGATCTCAACAATACGATGACGAGCGCATGGATGACGCTCAAGGATGCCCTCAGAGTTTGTTTTGCATTGATTCGCATTGAATATAACGCACTGTTGGTACGGAAATGAGCTACTTTGTGGAAAGCATAAGGGAAAGGAGGACCTACCGGCATATGAACATCGTAGCCCTGGTCGATGAGCTTCACATTGAAGAGCTCAAGATCAGAGAGCAGGAGCATCCGACAATTGTCGCCACGAAAGGCTGTGGAGCATGAAACTAAATTCATTTCCCGATCTCGAAGCCCTTTCGCCAGTTGTCGCGCAGACATATCATACTTGGTATTGTTGTCCTTGAATGCATAAATTGGGCGCATCGAGACAGTGATTAATGCATCCTCGTTATACGTAGCTAGATAAGTACCTTGATCAGACGGGTCAAACACAAAATGCCAATACTCACTGTCCATCATTCCAAGAGCTTTCATTTCCTGCGAGTCCTCAACCCGTTTAGGGCGCTCAGCATGTGCCTGCTTCTCGAAGATTTGGATGCGAGGATCACTTCGGAGCGGAACCTTGGCTTCTGGACAGGTGTAGTACTCAACACGATGCTGGTTTTCCTTCCGAAAGTTTTCGAGAGCGTTGATGATTTGTTCAATGACCTTTGGCCCGACGGTACTGTTTTCAATATCTTCGCCGGTGAACCCTCTTCTCTATGAAAGGATGAGTGAATCAATCGAAATGCGAACGATTCCACATACCTTCTTTCTCTTACTTTCCTCTTGCAGGAACAGTACAACACGCGGAGCTGTCAAGGGCTCAGCCGGAAGGGCTGACTCCCCTCGACGCTGACAATCTTCCTCATATTTAGACCAGAAAGAGAAATAACTCTTTACATGCCGAGCATAAAGATCCCTGGTCTTCTTCTTGGCCTGCAAAGACTTCTGCATGTCGACACGGATTTGGTGGGTTTGCTGTTCGAGTGCCGCATGGAGATCCGTAGGCTGAGATGAACTTTCGCGAGGTGGTCCATCGGTATCAGAAACACTAATCGTATTTGTCGGTGCGCGCCCCAACGTCTCTAACACGCGTGTCGGCGTCTCTAACGCACATGTCGGCGTCTCTGACGTGCGTATTGTAGATGTCCCACGTACGGGATGATGAGCGGGAGAGATACTCTCATTGACGGCGGTGTTTCGTGTGGGTGATATCGATGTAAAGGAAAGGGTGCTCTCTTTGAATGAATACGCTTGTTCCTCGGTGGCCAAACGTACAGATGAATCTGAGGAAGATGGGATCTGAAACTCCCAATTGGCTGGCATTGTCGACAGTTGTTCGAGCTGTTCGATTTTGAAGACTTTGGAGAGAGCGGTGGCAGAGGATGATTGTGGCGACTGGAATCGAACGCGCCTTTGAGTCCGGCGCGTTCGAGTTGCCATTGTTCAATGGCTGTCGCTACCCGTTTAGATCAGCAATAGGCAGCGGCAATAATAACGGTACACACACCTTTGTAGGTAAGCCAGATATTCCGAGGTCCACAATCTGAGTCCACAAGTTTCAAATGGCGTCGGACGTTGGTGTTGAAGTCAGACCGAGGGACTAGTCGGGATGATGGAAGCAGTAGATTAGACAGTAAATTACAAGAAAAATAAAGCCAATGGCAGCTAGAGGAGATAGCGGCGCGTAGTATACGGCAAACCATTACAATCGGGGTCCTAGCAGCAGGAGGAAGGATGGTATCGATGATCAAGCGTGCCGTGGGAGAACAATGGGCAAGTGATGTGGACGCGGTTACCTTTTTTGGCCTTGAAAACCGAACGGCTCATATCATTGTCGAAACGTTACCAGCGCGAGGAGAAACGTTACCACCGCCGTTACCGCACCAGGTGGTAACGCCTAGATATGAACTACATAGCACGAAAACGTAAATGTTCTCGTAGCTCAACTCCGTATGTCTGAGAAGGAGATAGAAGGGCGTTCCTGGTAAGTTTACAAACCCTCTTACAATCAATCGTATAAGTACCACTCATGCATATTGGCTCGATGAACGTTATCACACCATGTCAAATCTCGTAGCAGTTGCAGTCAAACGGCTTTCCTACCTGCAAGCCCTTTACCTCCTCGTCTTCTGCCGGTTCTGCTATCTGGTTTGTTATCGACTGTACTTCCACCCACTCAAGTCGTTCCCTGGGCCCCGCCTCGCCGCAGTTACGGACTTCTACCAGGGATACTACGCATCATGGAAGAATGGCATGTTTTCCAAACATTTGGAAGAGCTGCACCGCATATATGGTAAGGGGACCTCGTGCATCGTCGAAGTATTGATAAATTGATTCTTTCTCAGGTCCTGTGATTAGGGTACGGCCGAACGAAGTACATGCAGTCACTTTGTTTACCCTCCTCTGGATCTAACTACTTTCTAGCTCCATTTCAGTACCCCAGAAGCATACTTCGCAATCTATCTTCCCCATTCCGGATTTCCAAAGGATCCTGTCTTCTACAAACGCTTTGGAAATGACGATGCGGCTTTCGGTATGACTGATGTACAAGAACATAGGAAGCGGCGCGACATCCTCAACCCTCTCTTTTCACGGCGAGCAATACTGAGATTGGAAAACGTTGTTCTGGATAAGGTCTGCATTTATCGTTTGTCGGCTCGTCTGATACTCACCTTGGTATTGTACAGGTCAACGTCTTTCTGGAGCAGATCCGCCATCACAATGGCGAAGCCCTCGACTTCTTCCACGGGTTCCAGTCTCTCACCATGGACGTTGTTACCGCCTACTGCTACGCACATTCCTTTGGCGCCCTTACCATGCCTGGCTTCGACCATCCCATCATGCGGGCGGTCAAAGGCGCCGCACTCCTTGCAACCGCAGCGCAGTATCTGCCAGTCCTGCGCATGATGCACCATCTGCCAATGTGGCTAAGCACTATGCTGAATCCCGATGTTGCGGGTGTGGCCCAAATGAGAGGCTTCCTTACGGTTCGAGTCGATGAGATTCTGAAGAACCCGGACACTTTGGCGAGCGTAGAACACGAGACCATCTATCATCACTTGATCACGCCTGAGCTCATCAAGAAAGGGGAGGTACCCTCGAAGAAGGCGTTGATAGAGGAAGTGGGTCGAACCTTGTTTCCTTGATTAAGCTTAACCGACAACACTGTCAGGCAATGGTCCTCCTCGTCGCAGGCACGGATACTACTAGTAATGCCATGACGGTCGGCCTGTTTCATCTTCTCTCCGACGAAGCAGCGAGGAAGAAACTCGAGGCCGAGCTTCAAGCTGCCTGGCCTGAGAAAGACACCCCGTTCTCGTACGAAATGGCGGAAAAGTTGCCTTACCTTGTAAGTGCTGATGTCCTTTTCAATTCGCTGACTGTTCACGATTTTCACAGACAGGCGTGATTAAAGAAGCTCTCCGTCTAAGCATTGGCGTACCAATTGCCTTGCCACGCGTCGTTACTACACCGACTGTCATCGACGGCGCTGCGGTTCCCGCAGGTGTAAGTTCATTTGCTACTCGTCTGGTACTGGACTGACATTAATAGACTGCCGTCGCCGTCTCGCCCCAATTTGTACTGGGAGCGCCCGACATCTTTCCCGACCCTCTTGCATTCAAGCCCGAGCGATGGATGACACCGGATTCACAAAAACTGGACAAATATCTTATCGTGTTTTCCAAAGGGCCGAGGAGCTGTTTGGGAATCAAGTATGTATTTTTTTATCTGTAAGTTGGGCGCTCATCATGTACAGCCTGGCGTGGTGCGAACTGTACCTGGCATTCGCACATTTGGTGCGCAAGTTCGACATGCAGCTATACAAGACAAGGTCGGTCATATGACCGTCTGCTGGACGAAGAGTCTAACCGTTGTTGCGCAACAGCAAAGAGGACATGGTTTTTAGAGATCACATAGTACCGATATGGAAAGACGTGAAACCTCTGCATGCCGTGGTCAAGGAGAAGGCTATCTGATATGAGTATCCAGCGTATGAGTGACTGTAAAGAGCGTAGTTTGTACAATAGCATTGGTATTTTTGTCAAGTCACACACGTTCGGAAGAAAATCGCAACTGCCGAAGTGTCTTTCATCAGAAATGAACTCTGGGAGTAGATTCCCTTCACGTATCTATGTACTTGAGCCTTAATCGGTATCCTGTAAGCCAGAGGATTCTCGACCAAGTTTTAGTTGCCGGAAGGTCATCACAGAAAGTGTTCGCCGCATGTATGCGGTTACATAGGCGGCCAAGATTTGCACGGCTTTGCGCCGAATGTAAGTAGACTTACCTAGAGCCATGTATAACCCGACAATGTAATAAATGGGTCTCCAATCCTTGTATCAAATTGTGATGATTGTAAGTCCATTGAATGTAGCTTTGTATAGACCTTTGTATATATCTTTGTATAACCCTATGTATCCACCTTTGTATATATCTTGTATTCAACTTACATACAGCGTATCTCACGATCTGTTTGAGTTCTCGAGGCGGACATCGCCTCTCGTGGGTGCGCGCGACATGCCCAGTGAGCATAGAGTGGCCCGAAACATTTTGGCAAGGCGGAGCTTCACCTAAAGAGGCGAAGACCAGTACCTTGGCCGAAAATCTGTCTCTCTACTGCAGAATAAGGTGGTAATGATGTCGTAGAAGCAAATGGCATTAACGGACTGAACGAAATGCTGTTCAACAACCGCGGCATAAGCGGCGTCGTCGGCTCGACGTTCGGTCCAGGTGTTACTGGCCGCGAGCGCACGGGGGTGTTTGCGACCGGTTGTGCTGCAGATGCGCTCGTACGAGAAGTCCAGCCGCCAGGGCACTCAGTAGAGACAGCTCGCCATTCATAACACCAGCAGTGATTATCCGAGCGCCTTGCGCGTGCTTGGGGAGGTTGGGCGGGCGCCTTTGACTCCCAGCATTTCCAGCACCGCCTGCTGGGAAGCCAATACCGTTCCACCAGCAATGAAGGCATCGAAACAGTCATGAGTAAGTCTTTTCCATTGTTCGTTCTACCGAAATCGTCGTCAGGAAAAAGTAAGAAAACAAGAACGTAACTCACAGTTCCATGAGAGTTGTACAGTTGGAACTCTCCACATTCTGCGCCGGAACCTATCCCGTAGCCAAAAAGATCGCCGTTAAGATATTCGCCGCGTGCATGTTGGATCCACCAATACTGGCGGCCATCGCGCTGCCGATCACGTTTTTCTTCGTTGCACAGCGAGACGGTAGTCTTCAGCACCGACTGGACAACCTTGCCGGGGATGACAGCCTCGAGCAGTACACTCTTGCTTCCAGTTAATCGCAGCAGGCTTCTTGTCCGTGCAATAGTTACCCGACAGTGCTAAGGTGATCATCTCTGGGAACCACTGCTGCTTAACCTGAAGCGCCTTCTTCGTGCCCTTCAAGATCATGTTCACACCCATAATATCACCAGCGGCAGTCATGAACCGAACGAAGAGGGTACAACCAGTTGAACCTGCCATGGCAGTCTTCAGGCTCTGAAGCTTGGCGAGGCGATCGTGAAAATTCACGTACAGTTCTAATACGATGAACCTAATAAATTAATCAGCGCTGAACAATAAAGTCGCCCCATACGAGCATATCGTGCCACACGAACATGTCGTCACATGAGATAACAAGAGGCAAAAATACTCACCTCGACTATGATCGTGAGGATAGACGCAAGGAACGTGCAAAGGAGAAGGCAGTCAAGGCCAAGTACCAGCGCGACAAGCGCGCACACTTCGCGGAGACCGCTAATCCGACTGTAGGCTCCGACGACTAACACGGCGATTTCAATGACATAGTCGCGAATAATGGGATAGTAGACTTTGGTCAGAGGTTCAAGAATAACCTCACCAGCAGGTTTCAGCTGACCACCCCAGCTAGCACCGCCAACAGGGCTTGTTAGATGAGGATGCCCAAAGACGCCACGGGCAAGACGCATGGGCTTATCGAAGCTGACGGTGCACAGGAAGAATGGGAGTGAGAGGGCGACTGGGTCCATGGGAATGCGGAGCCACATGACAATGGGGAGCGATAGAAGAACTGCAAGGACAGAAGATGAAATGATGGTGGGGGGAAGCCAGAAGCTGGATCCGAGCTGGCGAGGCTAGAATGAACAAGCGTGAATGCAAACTTCTGGGTGAGCGAGCGAGGCGTAGTACTGACAGAGGAGAAGCAGGGTGGGTGATCAGTAGCAAATTTGTTAGGCATAGCGATAGAGGGACGATAGCATGCAGAGCTGTACTAGCGACCGGAAGCATAAGCGAGTGAATCCTGCTCGTACTTGCACATGGCATAGGTTGATTCTGACAGCGATAGGAGTTCAAGTGAGATAGAAGAGGGTGCAGCCTAACATAGTATAAGAAACGGTTAAACAATGTTCAAGTAAATTGATACTCACATCCTTGCTTTTCTGAACAGAGTCTAACGAGTAGACAACCTGTTGCAATTCGACCGGAATAAGCGAGCTATCCGCCGCCGACCGCGCGTAGTGCCAAGCATGTTCGCGGACATTGACCCATTCTTGAGTGTATAGTGCGTGCGACGGGCGAAGGGTGATTGGATTCGAGGTCGAGAAAAATGCAGAGTGCTTTATAGCCGACAATACATGGAGATAGGCCAACGGTCCGAGTAGGGCAGTGTACACCTATGCAAGCTGGAGAACGACTTATAAGTCGCGAGGCGATACCGGGACCTGAAGTCGGACAGTAGGCACCAGCCGCTGACTTGTAGTCGCGTGGTGGTGAAGAGCAAGCGCGACGTGCCGATTTGCCGACTTAACGCTTAAGCCAAACAATGCCAACAAGACTTGGCGCGTCATCGCGCCTGCTGGCTCTCTCTCTTTTACTACCACCATCTCCTGCTCGGATGGCCCGCGGTCGACTGCATGTCGCCGCTGCACGCGACAGCCGATGCTCGACTACATGTCGGCGCTGTTACTAACATATCGCCCAGTCGCACGGTCGGATACAGTCCGGCGGGGCTGGGTTTCTGGTCGCTGACTGCGTTGTTACCAGCCAGCCGTCGGGCGACAAGGTGGAGGTGCATCTACGGTCTACTCCGATGCCATTGCTGTAGTACGTGTAGGCGCATCGCATCTATCGAAGTTTCACTGAACGCGTTTGTCCTTATTCTTGTCACTGCCCAAGGCGATATCCTCAAGGCGATTTGTCCAGGTTACGACAAAGGCGTGTTTGCAGTATCATCGTGACCGAAGCCCTTCTACGCAAGATTGCTTATCCAGATCCGAGTTTACATTGGATGGTAGGTTACCTCGCCTTTGGTATTACTCTGGCTGTGTCTAATCGCTGCTTTAGTCTCGCTGGTGCGCTGTCTACTTTCGCGTTTGGTGGCAAGCAGTTTGGATGGAAGAAGTCGTTGATTACTGGGGTGATCGTCATATCCATTAGCGCCGTTCTGCAAACGGCGGCTAATGGCATATAGCTTGAATCGGCTTACTTGATGTAAGTCAGATGCGTGCTTTCATTGTCTTGTTCTGCCTACATTTACCAGATGCCACTGACTATCTCTTTCTTCGCCCGTAAGTCTTACATCCGGAAGCTCGATGCGTTGACCGTGGTTGCTGGTGGAGGTGCCTTTGTCGTCTACACCGATTCCATTACGGCTTGGTGGTATGTGTTGGCGCGTCGCATTTATGACTGCGTTCTAGGATTTGCTCCCGAGCTTGTGAATGCTCTGGTGTTCCCGCCGAGGAAAAGACCGACGAGTACGCCAACGCCATCATCGACCTGATTACCTGTGGAATTCCCCGTACCGAAAGCAAGATCCTGATCATCAGTGGCGGTATTATCCGTGCTGTCAGGGAGTACAAGCTGCGGCCCATCTCCAGCGGCCTCAAGACGTTCGTTCATTGTGGCGGTTCCACTATCAGGTTAACTTGTCTTTCAAACACGCCGACTGTAAGTATGGCCAACTCAGATTAGAGACTGCTGACGCAAAGAACAGTGCTATAAGAGCCGCGGGCTCATCGTTCCCGAGACCTTCGAGGATCTTCCCACCGTGCTGTGACTGACGTCGCGCTCGTCAGCAGTCGCCGAGCGCAATCCTCCCGACATCCTTTGGACTACGAGTGGGCACAGGTAGGCATATTTGGTTTTTTTGGTGTTGCCATTCCGATGTTAATGGAATTACAGGATTTGGGCTCATTTCACCCATAGTTACTGGTTACCTTACTTCTTATCTTGCTGTACTGTAGAGATGAATGTGATGGTGCATTTTCTACTCAACTGTGATTTGAAAATTGAAAGGGAGCTCAGAGAGCGGTGCTAAGAGGCACACCTGGTACATTCGAGATACAAAGCCATATACAAAGCCATATACAAGGCTATACACAAGGCTATACACAAAGCTATATACAAAGGTCAATACAAAGGTCAATACAAAGCTATATACAAAGCTATATACAAAGGTCATACAAACGGTGGGTATTTCAACATTTATACTTTGCCTCCTTGACTTAGACATATGTACAAGTCGACTAGAGGCTAGGACGGGCTTTGTAAGTACGTGTAACCGATGCGGGAGCATACAATCGGCATACATGCGGTGCAGGGTTTCTGTGATGGTGACCGGTCATTCAACGCGTCCCTTTTCCTCTCAACAACGACGTACCTCAAACCGGGATGCACTCAACAGAATGTCGTTGCAGGTCTACTACCGCGGCTCCTTCCTTATTACGAATTCATACCAGGTCCATTGCATTTGACACAAATGACAAGACTCTAGTTCAACGTCTCTACTAGAAGAAATGTTCTATTGACAGACCGGCATGGGACACTTAAGTATGCCCAACCGATTAGGAAACATCGAGTGTCCGTGACTTGGCTGAGTTGGGCTGAGTGTTCGTCAATTTCCGGTTCCTCTCAGCTGATATACATTGAATGACATCGCAGGTAGTGATGCTGCGATATGCGCATCCAATGAAAATATTAGATTCCATGTCCTGGTTCTTTGCATTTTATCGTAACTTGGAAGCTGTCTGCAGCAGGAGACCTCAACGACTAAGGCTCCTTTTCATCTGCCTCCCGGTACTCCCCGGAGTCGTTCTAAGTTACTTGCTCGGAAAGTCATCTGCAATCTGTTCTGGCCTCAACTACAATTTGATTCCGCGATTAGCGCGATGAGTTACTGAGCTTCTGTCCGGTTCCCATCTCCTTCTAGTCAGATGTTGCTTACACTTATAAGTAGCAGTCTGACAAGGACAAGTGGGCGTTCCCAGCCATGTCAAACCTTGTTGATGCGGTCAAGCAGCTGTCGTACCTCCAGCTTCTCTCCCTTCTGGTCCTTTTCCGAGTTGCTTTTGTCGTATTGTACCGATTGAACTTCCACCCGCTCAAGTCTTTCCCGGGCCCTCGTCTAGCGGCGATCACCGACTTTTACCAAGGATACTTCGTCGTATGGAAGAATGGCATGTTTGTGAGACACGTCGAGAAGCTTCACGAAATTTACGGTACGCGTTCCGGCACACCTCCTGAACACGAGCTGAGTCCAGTTTTAGGTCCTGTTGTTAGAGTGAGGCCGAACGAGGTACTGTCTTCAGTTGATATCTCGCGCAAATGCGCTCTGACGGTTGTGTAGCTTCACTTCAGCTCTCCCGAAGCCTTCTTCTCCATCTATGCGGCCCACACAGGATTCACAAAGGATCCCTTCTTTTATAAGCGCTTCGGAAACGACGACTCTGTTTTCGGGATGACCGATATACAGGAGCACAAACACCGACGCGAAATCCTCAACCCGCTCTTCTCTCGGCGTTCGATTCTGAGGATGGAAAACCTAGTCCAGGAAAAGGTCTGCATATATAATACAGTACAAGCAGCCGCATCTCCTGAATGAACTATCTCATAGGTAGACCTCTTGGTAGACCAAATTCGCGCGCACCACGGCGAGCCGGTGAACTTGTTCCATGGTTTCCGCGCGCTTGCCATGGACATCGTAACCGCTTACTCCTACGCACACTCATTCGACGGTCTGACCGCGCCCGGTTTCGATCATCCCATCATACGCACCGTAGAGGGCGCCGTACCGATGATGACTGCGACACAGTTCCTGCCCGTCCTACACCTGATGCACCACCTCCCTGCCTGGTTGAATTCGATGCTGAACCCCGACTTTGGAGGTGCCGCGCATCTCAGAACGTTCCTCGGTGCCCAGGTCGATGGTATTTTGAACAATCCCTACGGGTTGAACCGTGCAGAGCACGAGACGATTTATCATCATTTCATCAGTCCGGAGTTGGTGAAGAAGGGAGAGCTTCCGTCGAAAAAGGCGTTGGTAGAGGAGGTATTCCTCTTTCCATAAAGGTTCAACGTTCAACATATACTGATTAATATAACGTTAGGGCATCGTCCTTCTGATCGCTGGGACGGACACTTCAAGTAACGCGATGACACTCGGGCTATTTCATCTCCTCTCCAATAAGCAGGCGAAGAAGAGGCTTCAGGCCGAGTTGCAAGCCGCATGGCCGGAGAAGGACACGCCGTTTTCGTATGAGATGGCGGAGAAGCTACCTTTCCTCGTCAGTTTATTTCTGTCTTGGCACTAATCCATCTCATCCTGGTAGACGGGTGTGATCAAAGAAGGCCTCCGTCTAAGCTACGGCGTTCCCGTCGCTTTACCGCGCATCGTCACATCGCCTACGGTCATTGACGGCACACCTGTCCCTGCTGGTGTATGTCTACTATTAAACTTCCAGACGTGGCTATTTACTGAACTCGGGCACAGACCGCCGTCGGCGTCGCCCAGACCCTCGTGCTCAAAAACCCTGACGTATTCCCGGACCCACTTGCGTTCAAACCGGAAAGATGGCTCGGTCCCGATTCGCAAAAGCTGGACAAGTATCTTGTGGTTTTCTCCAAAGGGCCGCGAAGCTGCCTCGGCATGAAGTAACGTGTCCTGTTCTCTTCGCCAACGTTAAGACTGATGCGCCTGCCTTGTTGAAGTCTGGCATGGTGCGAACTGTACCTGACATTTGCGCATTTGATGCGCAAGTTTGATATGGAGCTGTACGAGACGAGGTCAGTGGTTGGATTTACTCCAGGGATGAAGTACAGCTTACCTGGCCCTCGATAGCGTCGAAGATATGACCTTTCGTGATCATATGGTTTTGGTGTGGAAGGACGTACGACCGTTACAGGTAATCGCCAAGGAACAGGCTTGAATATGGATGCTGCAGCGATTAAGATTATTTAAGCTCTTGTTGTAAATATACTTTTGATCTGGCGATTGTTCTTTTCCCCCTCACGGCGTACTCCACTCATACACAGCCGCGTCACCGATCTCCCTACACAACCTCGCTCTCTCGTACCGCATTTCGCGTTCTATGAAATCTATACCTGCCATCGTTTCAGCCTGGCACTATGAATAAACAAACTGACCTAGAAGAAATCGTTTCCAAGGCATCCCCAACAACGGTATCCTCAAACCCGAACTTGAATACCCTCTCCACATCGGAGGAAACAACCTCGCATCAAGTTTGCTCAGCCACCGCTCCATCACGATACGCATCGCTTCAAGAACCTCCATCCTCGTCTCCAGCGGCCACAGCCCCGGTCTGATTATAATACTGCTCGCAGATGGTTCTGTGGCGCGATTAAATTTGGTGATGATGTTGTCTAGTAGTACAGGTTTCAGACTTTGAGAGAAGACGAGAAGGAGTTGGTTGATATACGCACAGAATGTCACGAAATCTGGCTGGATCCTGTCAAGTGCCATGAGCTGTATTTCGAGCTCCAGACGATACAGACTAGGAGCCTTCTGAGGTAGAGGACGAAGGAGGTCTTCGTACACGTTGTATAGTGATCCGAACCTCAAGTTATGGCTAGTTGATTGTTGTGCGAAGTAGCTTATAGTATCCATAAGTAGCTGTAGTGGCGTTTTGTTAATCGGCACAGTCATCGGTTCATACAGTACTTATAGCATTCTCGAGGATAATAGTCCTTGTTCTCGACAATAAGCCACCGCGTGCAAGAAAACAACAAACCGTTGTTCCAATAGTACAAGGGTGGTCATAGCGTTGATCTTTCAACAACAAAAAAACCGGTGCCGCCATCACATCACTCCTTTGTCTGTTAAAAGTACAACACATAGTTTACCCGCTATAATACACGTACTACAAGTAGTTTACATTGCTACACTATCGAAAGCAATAACATACATAGAAGCAACTTAACTAGAGAACGCTGGGCCCACCCTGCGGCGACTGCATCGCATCTACCCCAAAGATACCGCACTCCCGCATGAAGGACATCCACCCAAGATCCATATTCGACTCCGTCATAAGCCCCAGCTCTACCATCGCACCCGGATGCACGTTCGCCGATGGACTTGCACCTACATCCACACCGCCAAGCCCATTTCCGAATTGCAGCAGCGCCGCCGCCGCTGTGGCAGTCGGATAGCCCGGCGGAGGCCAACTCGTCATTTGTTCCACGGACGGAAATGGATTTGCGGAAAAGGCATTCGAGTTTTGGTTCTGGTATGGTGGTGCAGGCGACAACCACTGTGTAGGGCCCTGATGTGCTGCATCCGCGCGCACGTCAAACAATCCGTTCCAAATGTATCCGTGCGGGTGCTCCGCACTTGGTACGACGTCCATATAATCGGGCTCAGGTCGTGACGCACTCGGAAGTGGTTGCGCTGAACTTTGCCACTGGCCAGGAAACGAGCTTGGCCCAGCCTCAGGCGCGGGAGCTGCATTTCGTCCGCCGCCGTCCTTTAGATAGTCCATTAATGAAGGGTGGACG
>QLPD01001316.1:0-17065 GCA_003314085.1 Hymenopellis raphanipes | reverse complement strand
CATCAGGACGGTTCTTTGCAGATTGACTAGATTCATTGTGTTAGTATCCCCGATAATAATGATGCCTATCTCCAGAAGCAAGTACTCTACAAGGACGCAAGATTGTGAACCCACGCGGATGGGCTCGGGATGGATGTTATTATTGTTTTCGCCGAAGCTCTTTGACAGATCGACATGGTTCTGGAATCAAATGATGCTTGGAACGAGTGTCGTATACGCACTAATCATTGTTATTTCATCGGATACGCAATCGTGAAGAGTCTCAGGATGGAATAAAGCAGGCATTACCTCAACGCTGGTGCGAATAGGATTCCATCGTTAAGGCCGATCCTCGTCGAAGGTGGCTCTAACGTATGTGCCGTACTCGGACATGTCCTTGCCGACGTAGCCATAGTCCTCGCCATCGCAGGTAGTTAGCTTGATAAAGCTTATCAAACTGTGGAATTGAGCCGAGTCAGTTGACCATGTGAAGCAGGAGGCTTCAGACCAGTCCTTCCCTTCCTCGGGTCGCCACAGTCATTGTCCTTGCCCGGATCCTCGCAGGGACTATGCTTAGAATAGTGGCCGCAGTTCGCCGTACCCTGCCAGGCTCTCCTCGTATAGCGACATCCTTCGCCCTGCAAGCTCGAAAGAGGAGAAAAAGACAGCGGGGCATTCAAAGGAGACGTGATGGAAATGGCGGCAAGCGAGAAGACGGATAAAGTTGAAGCTGATAGAATAAAGACGAAGAGAGAAGAGAAGCGCCTAGTACGACGAAGAAGAGAAACAAGTGAAAAGGATGTGAATTCTTGTCAGCCTTCAGTATAGGGAATGGGAGACAAGGATAGCCTCTTCCATTTCAACATGCATGCCAGGATCGAGTCGTCGGCACAGGTGAACGAAGTCGAGGAGAAATGATAGAACTTGCCCTGGAAGCTAAAAAATGAACGTCTCGGCAGATGCAATCACAGTGCAGCTCTCCTCACCCGTGGTGGGTAGAGGAACGAGAGCACGGGATAACAATAATTGAATCCATTTGCTGGCTGTGTAGTGCCGTAGCTTGGTACATGATAGGAGCCAGACGTATGTCCTTCATGTTGAGACACTGTACACAATTATACGTCTTGGCGAACACCGCAAAATTGGGTCCGGAACTGTTATTATCTGCGTCCTTCAACGACTCAGAAAACACAAAATTTACAGAGCCTATGTCATAGGACCTTCCGAGATGATGCATCGATGTAGAGCGCACCCGGACGGCGTAGCCGGCGGGAGAATTTCGATTCTGAAGTAAACGGCCAGGAGAGTCTCAATACGAACGACGCCTGTACAGCCTTAAAATGTGGTGGGCGCTAGCTCGTAGTGACAGCGATGGGAGGCCGATTGTAGCTTTGGTGTCCTTGCTCGATTGTTTACCAGGAGCGCATCTAGAACGTACCGTAGAGAGAGAAGTGAGTGAGGAATTTGCTTGTACCAGCGAGGCTCTGGAAGTTCCAAGTTGGGGCGCATTTACTGCAGGCTATAGGTTTATTACACACGTACGGCAAGAAGGCTTCCGGAAGGTGCCGAGCGGAGTTTGGACTGCTATTTTCTCGATCGAGCAGAACTCATTTCAACCACGAACTCGTTTTGGGCTATTGACTTTGGCACTACGACGACAGTAATCATGATTCCCACCTGTTCAATTCATCGTGGAGGATTTCCCATTGGGCCTCTTGGTACAAATCTATCTTTCACAGGGTCCTCATCATGCTCAGGATGTTGTTCTTCTAGTTGCGCTGCTGTCGGTTGATACGACGACAGGCCTCCCATTCGCTATATAGTCTGTCTGGTCCGGATACTGATCCAGCCTGCTACGATCAGGCAAGGGCCGTGCACGTAACTTGGGCTCTCACTTGTCGTTTGGCAGCTTTTTCTCATGTTAGCGCAAGGTACTATCATATCAATCGAAAGGCTGATTCAACGAATGCAGTATTCAGACAGTTCATCATCGCTGCATTGATTTGTGTTCGCGTGATGTGATCTGTCGATGGTGAGCGCATCCTGTTCCTCGAAAATGAAAGTAGCGTAAATCGTTATAGCGACTGTTCCGGGTATGGATGTGATAGGATATGCAACCGCGGCTGAGACGTGTACGCTCTTAGCTCCACGCTCGAATCAGAATATGAGGTAAAGATCAGAGGTGGTTGTTGAATATAAAAATCCAAGGATTTCTAGGCCTCAGCAGCATCGCTACCATGTCCTCCATCATTGAAGACTCCGGTTATACTGTAGCGGAAGCTCAGTATATGTTCAAACATGGCATTCTGCACTCAACGATTCTCTTCATCTTCTGCCATGCTATCCACACCTGCCTTTACTTCCTCGCGCTATACTATATTGGTACGCGACATCCTTTTCAACCTTGTTCTCATAATCCTCACGGCATGTTCTCCAGCTATGTGCACTTTGCCCAATCGGAAGCGATATATATTCGCTGGGATCATCACGTTCTTGTGGGGCACAAACACCATATTGCTGGGCTTGAATTGGAAGTGGCTGAATAGCCTGTTCATCGTCCACGGAGAATCAGTTGAATCCGAATTCGATTATCAATTCTTTGGTAACTTTCCGGGTGGGAAATTGGGCTCTGTACTTCGTGCGCTCGACGTTCTTCTGACGGACAGTATTCTGGTGAGCGCCCGTCGTTATTGCTTGCGACTGAAGACCTAGTGATCACCACTAGGTATGGCGCTGCTGGATATTGTATGGGCACAACCGGATGGTTTTGGCGGTTCTCGGCCTATGCTTCACTTTCGAAATAAGTGAAGCCTTGTTCTCCTCCTCCCATAAACCCCCGCGCTGATGTACATTTCCTCCGTAGTCACCAGTGCCCTCATACTCTCCGACTTCGACCCTGTCACCACCTCAATCGGTAGCGACCGCGTGAACTGGACCTTGGTGTACTACTCGATGACTGTCGCTACGAACAGTCTGTGCACGCTTCTCATCCTCTTCCGTATCGTCCGCGTTAGCGGCGTGCGCGCCAGTCTGAAGACGTACCGCGGCCTGATGGAGATTCTCATCGAATCGGCTTTCATATATGCCCTCGTCTATTCTACTCTCCTCATTGTGTACGCATACGAGTTCTACTCCCCTTATGTATCTGTGATAGCCGTCTACTCGTACCCACAGGTGATATCGTGGAGTATCACGGTAAGGAACGCTCTTTCTCTGTAGTGTCCTGGCTGATTCCAAGCTGCGCTTTGCAGGGAATCGCACCTACTCTAATCATCGCCCGAGTCGTGGCTGGAAAATCACGTCCCAATGATTCTTGGTCACGGTCTTCGCTCCCACATATGAGGAGTAATATGCAATCCTTCGCTGAGTCTCTGCAGTTTGCTAGTGGGCCAAACCACGCAGGTACGGGACGGACTACTAGCGACATTGACTTGGAGTATGTGAGGGAGAGCTTTGAAATCGAGTTGCGAGGGGATACAAGCATCGATGAGGGAAAGGAGTTTGTGTCTCGCCATAAACGTAGCCCAGCCATCAGCAGCTTATCGGACGGTCCATGAGTGCCGACTCGATTATTGCCGCTACTCACTCTTTGATTTACCATTCCCAGTTTCGTTATTTATTGGCTGTTTTTATTTATTACTGTCCTCTGCTTTGCTCTTCGTGCCTTCGAAAACAATAGAGATAACCATGAATACAAGCCAACGACACGTTGAATGCGCCTACAGTGTCCTTTAGCAACAGCCCGTCTCGTGGCGAAAGAAGCGAGTTATAAGGGTGACCATTCATTCATGACAAGTTGATAAAAATGGTACCCTAATCGTTTACTCTGGACTACGTAGACTATGCATACTCGCCGGTGCGGCGAGATTCCTGCGCGACTTTCAGTGAAATTCAACCAAGAAAGTCGCGACTTACACCCACGGTCTTCATCTCGACGCAATCCTCAGTGTCTCGGTCACGGAAGACTTCTCTTTTGATGGAGACAGCGGGGCGAAGGATGGCAGAGTGGCCGTTACCCGAGACAATGTCATCACGCAGCACGAAACTCGGAATCGATACCATGTCGGAACAGGATGTATATGTCGCGCGTCCACCCACGATTCGGAGACGCGAGTTCAAAACCATGAGCATCATGTTGCCGTAAAGCTTTGGGACCAAAAGGGCGATGCATCCGTAGTACATGGTGCCTGGAAACACAAAGAATAGAATGAGACCAGTAAGAGCCGCGGCAGCTAGTCGCACGAGCGATCAGCTTGAGCATACCAGAAGGTGTCCCATGACGCACCAGTTACTGTTCCCGTCTCGACAGTCAGACGAATCAGCTTTGAGATCAGAACTTGCGTGTGGCGAAATCCAGTGTCCTTTTGTAAGAGCTGGATGCACGTTAAGATGCCTGGTGCAAACTGAAGAGAAGAAACCTACATAGTACGTCATGTAGATGGCAATAAGGATGTCGGCCAACGCAGCGGCGGCACCCCAAACCTTTCTGAATATGTTAACCCGGAGACAAGATTTCTTATATACGTACTCCGACCGCCTCAGAGGTCCTTCGGTTGTTAAGAAGAGCAAGATTTCCGCCTGAAATAATTGAGGTCAAGCATGCGAGAGTTCAGGAAATATCTGGAACCTTCCCAGACAAAAGCAGCAACCACAAAGGCGGCGATAGAGCTGGTCAGCGCGATCTAGGTCAGGTTAGATTTTGTCCGCACAGCGGAAGGGAATCACTTACGATCACAATCAACACCGGAACCGTGCGGGCTTTCGAAAGCACATGAATACGATATGCGTAGAACGATTGTCCAACAAATGCCACTAGAAGATCAGTTAGCAATGAAAACCTTGCTGCGACAAGTAAATACCCAGTCCGCTCATGACAGGGACGGAAAACCAGAACAAGTGGGCATCTATCAGTGCCTGTAAATCGCCAAAACCGGACCCAAATACTGCATATGCATCATGTGCAATAAGGATGGTCTGTGCCAATTCGAGGATGTAGGTACCGTAGACAAGACATTTCGTCCACAGTCTATCCTTTGGGAAAGCCTCGTAGTAGATATCTGCAAGGAGTCGGTTGATATTACGCGCAGTGCCGACGAGTGGCAAGGCAAAGCTTACAGAATTGTACAGTGAGAGTACCAAAGAGACATCCATGTAGGAAGTAACCAATGATCTAAGTCACAGAAGGTCGGATAAAACATTCAAAAGTTGCAGAAATGCTGACCGCAGGACCGGACCTATCAGCACACATTCAACAACCTGTCCAAAGCAACGAAAACAGACAACTCACAGCTTGGAAATATCAAAGCCTGGGGGCAGAGCTTCGACTGGAATCATGGTCTTGAAGGACGTGAGCAGAGGACAGCAGAGCGGCCAGGACACGGAGTCCTTAAATATAGGGCCCATCCTGTTGCATTGGCGCAATGGTCACCTCGATCAACGTTACAGAATGCCATAATTGACGACATAAAGCATCACGTTGATGAACAAGAAGAACCAAATTCAATCGCTTCGAAGGTATGGACAGGACCCGGAATGATGCCGCTCCGGACTATGAATGTTGGAATCAAGACCATACGAGAATCCAGGATGCGAACAACGTTGATGACATTCGAAGTAATTCGGAGGGGTGGAATGGTGAGGAATACAAGGCAAGTGTGATAGATGATGGACACAAACCAAGACGAGTACTCTACCCAATCAAAGCCTTCAACAAACAGTTCCAAACACTGGACGCGTCAGGCGCGTCGATGAAAGCAGGGACGGAGTTACTGGAGAGCTTTACGCAGTACTGTTTAATGAACGCGAGTAGTCCTGTTCAAGTTGTAGATCCTGCTCCTTTAGCAACCCAGAACGGTGAAATCATGCCGCATACACAAGAAGCGCATTCTCCTCATCTTAGAAGCGTCGGGCATGACAGTTCAGAAGTTCGAAATCAGGGACTACGATGCGACCTCAGAACAAGCACTATCCGCGACTGCGAAACAAGTTTCGCCCCCATGTGATGGCATAACGAGTGTACAATTAGAATGTAAATCAGGTTCAATGGGATGGAGGATATGACTTCTATAATACAGTCCCTCCAAGCAATCTGTCATTTCAACCTTGTATGACAGATGCAATTGTGAATGTTCACTTTCTGTCTGATTGGTAGAAGCACGAATCGCATGCCTCGGATTCAAATGTCTCCGACGTACAGCAATTGGTGTAGGGGTATTAGCCCCGCTCTGGCGTAGGGAAATTCGTCATCTTCCCGGACCAAGAAAGGGGACAGCACAAGCGATACCGACTGTTCCATGCGTAGGATCACGGTGAGGCGCTCTTCAGCCTGCGGAACGGCGTACACGCGTGAAAGGGTATCTTTCAAGTGCTACGGAACAATCAACACTCGAAGCAAGCACTGGCAAAGGTACGGTGTTCCAGCAACCAGAAGTGGTCTTCAATTTCTCTATCGCCACACTCCTCGACGCAGCCATGCAGATCTACAGTAGCTACCTTGTATCCTCACCGTAAAAAACACAATTACAGATACAACCACATAGAAATCGCAACAATAATACACATACCATCTCTATTCCTCCATAGCATCACTATCATCTTCACTATCCGAATCCTCACCCTCCGCGACATCAACCTCGTCCAACCCAATATCATGATCAGCACCAACATAAGAGTCGCAAATGACATAGAGCTTCAGACCGTGCCTGCCCTTGGGCAGACTAAACTCCAACTTGACCGTAAGACTCCGGTTCACCGTCACCCGCTTGATCACCAACAGCTACCGCGTCGACATCTCGCCCACAACCAGCCACCAGTTCGCCATCTTCTTCGCCGGGTAGTACGGCGCCACGACATTTTGATCTTCCTCTTCGTTGTCCTCGTCAACATCCCGCGATAGCCAGACTTGGAGAGTGATAAGCGCGCCGGCCGTGTACTCGTCCTTGACGAGCTCGTGGCTCACGTCGAGTGTCGGGTACGAGTTGACAAAGGCAGCAACGTCCTGCCTATATAAATCCTCAGCGAATAATACCCAAACCAAACGTCAAAAACATACATCTGCGCCATAGACATCTGCGTTCGCTTGTCGTCCTCCATTTCCATAGTATCATACACCGACTCGATCCCTGCCTCATGGCAACGCTTAATTACCTAATAAGGGAATGAGCGTCACATCCCCGTCAACAGAAGCGAGAGCTTACCTCTGGCTCGAAATGAGGAACCTGTCGCAACGGCGAATCCCTATCCCAAACTGCCTGCACAAACATCTGCGCTAGATCCATAGCCCCTAACGCGCTCAGCCACGCATTCGAACTCATCACGTCCACACACGCCGACAAGAGATTCAGGACCTTCTCGAGAATGAGCTTCTGGTCAGCGACAAGGTCCGCCGGCAATTGAATCCGGCTGAAATGGGCTTGTAGTAGCAGGAACGTCTTGAAGTGCGGTGCCTCGAAGTTGACCTGGTCAATCTTGACGGGCAGTCGGTCATATAGACGACGAAGGATGACATCCTCGTGGCGACGAATGGGGACAACCTCAAATTCAGCGGAGGAGCAGACGACTTCAAGGAGACCTTTTAGTTTGGTTCGTTCCTTTAGTTATAGCGTGTAGACCTAGACGGTGACGTCTAACATAAGATCAGAATTGGTTTAGGATTTGCAAGCGAGCACGACATGAGATGTTGTACTAGGCTGCAATCATTCCCAAGTTGAGCGCAGAAACGTCCATGCCATCCTCTGTGGAAAGACAAAAGTTAGCTGGTTCCACCTCATGAAAACAACTTACTGTTGCTGATACACTTCGAGTTTACAAGATCCCTCAACATAATCTGGACCAATTCAGACAAGTGGTCAGACAGGTGCTGGTGGCTAACGCTGTGCAGGTTGTAGTAGTTCGGGTTTTGCGTCATCCGGCGGTAGAAGTACGTCCACGCCAGGATATCCTATTCATCAGAGTCAATAAATAAGAACACGCCAAGGCATCGAAACTCACCATGGCGTTCTGCTTATTCTCAATCGTCTTCACAGTGATCTCCGCCAAGAAATAATCGTGCAACAAATGCGTCGGAAGATGGCTCTCAATGGGCAACCTTCCGCCAAAAACTTCTTGTAGAAATCCTTCCTCTTCTGCTGGCACATGAGAACGCAACGACTACGCTCGCCGTCCTTCGGCCGACACGCCCGACCCATCATCTGTAGCACGTCCATGACGGGATAGTCGACATAACGATGCTCGCTCATAATACTGCACGCCCATAATGATCACCATATAGCTGGCAACTGGCAACGACCACGCAGTGTCCTTCGACGCGATCAAGACCTGCACAAGACCACTCTCGAACAGACGCTCCACAATGCGCTTATCCTGCCAATCCATAGCCTCATGGAAATAGGCGATGCCCTTGCTCAGCGTCTCCTTCAAGCCCTCGTCGCGGAGATGATCAAGATGAGGTTGTATATCCACAAGCTCGACATTAAGGAAGCGATCAGGTTTGTTGTCTGCCATCAGTGTATCATGAAATCGTCAGCGGTGAGGCGACACTGTTTCCGAGAGGGCACAAATATGATAACCGGCTTCGTAGGGGAGTGCTCGACCATGGCAAGATAGGCGGGCTTGGACCTAGCGATCATGAGCGAGGGGAAGTGGGGTATCGTGAAGGACTGAAAGTGGATATCTATGTCGAGCGGGCGTGCGCTGTAAGAAGGGGTGAACAACGAGGTTTAACCAAGCCAGGCCGAACGTACCTCGGAGAGAAATTGAAAGCTACTAGCCGCCTTGACGAAGAACACGCATCCAATGTGAAATGAACGCGTAGACAGGGGAGATATAGGGACCGCCAGACGGTTTGAGTAGCAAGGTAACGCTGCAGCGCGCGTAACACACGTATCAATACCCTACGGAGGAGACCAAGCATGGAAGCGATTGCAGAATTCGGCGTAGGAAATAGTCCCCAGCACACGAAGGATGCCATAATTAGTACAAGCCACTCGCCGTGCTCGATGCTCGGGCTTGAAACGATGTTAAATCCAGCCAATTGAGCACCTAAAAAGGATAGCGACTCGTAAATAGCTTTGAAAGCGTGCCAGATCATACGCATACATCATCGTAACCCATAAAGCATTTCTTGCGAGCAGCTGCCTCTCGCATACCGCGTCTATGAGTGGATCCAGTAGTCGGGGAACATCCTGCGCAGTAAAGAGGGCGACGCCGTGCAATGGGTGATGGTGATGGTATTGGTAAAAGAAGGAAGCGGATCCGACCAACCCCGATCGCGACCTCCGCATCCATCGAAAATGCTCCAGTGCCGTTTCTTCAAGAACGGAATCCGCGAATGAGTCTGTAATGAATATCGTTGAATTGTAACCATAAGAAGGCATATACATAGGATACATAATAATATACACTCGCATGTAAAAAGATCTCGAAACTACTTACTCTCGTATCTACATAGCTCTTCCTGCACCTTCTCTTCCACAATCACTATTAGAGTATCCTGACGTCCAATTGGGTTTTACTAGAACCGCACCCGTCCCCTCGTCTCTTCAATGCCGTTTCCATGTGAAGACTTTGGTCAGCAACAACGTCGTCAGAGTAAGCGTTTCAAGTCGCAGCACCAACTTCGGCGAGCCCGGCTCGAACAAGATCCTCCTGGCCTCCTTGCACATCTGCCCAATGCTGACGCCCTTAGGAAATATCATCTTCAAGTCGAGGAGCTCAGGCGTCATGTTCAGAAACGCCTGGACAGCCTCCGTGTCGGGCCTGTCTTCGACATGGACAACCAGCTCGCGAAGGTTTCTGCCTGTAGCAGCGGAAAGCGGAGCGGGAAAAGTGTCGTCCTCCAAGTTTGGGTGACAGTGGAGCGTCTGAAGGTTCGGCAGCTCGATCTGGCAGAGCATCCGGGTCCAGCTCTCGCTCGCACCATTGAGCACCAAGAAGGAGAGTGCCGCATTTCGTATAATCCCTCCATGACTGAGGATGTAATTGTTCATTAACTCCAACCACTGGTACTCAAACCGTCTATCAAATTCGTGGAGGTTGAATTGGGCGCTCTTCAAGGAGGAAGCTTCGGAGAGAATTATTACTGCAGAGAGAATATCCGATGTGGGATAGTTCCGGATGAAATCGTCTGGAAGCCTCTGCTCCTCAGCAAAGCGGTGTAGAGTTGTCCAGTCAAGGTCAAAAAGTTCGTAAAAGATGACTTTATGATCGACCACAACATCGATAAGGTTGGGCGCATCGCCAAATGCGCGACATATCGCTGTCGAGCCTTCTTCGAACGCAGCGAATGGCACCGCCGGCTGCTGAATGCAGACGCGTAGCTTGTCCAGCTTCTTGAAGGGGAATGGGGTCCGCCACGCTAGGTAAGTGGCCAACGGAAGGGAGAACCAGCCTCCTCGCCATCGCTCGCTCGTTTGCATTAAGATCTGCATAGCAGGTTGCTCGGATATATCGTCTTTGGAGTAAACAATGACGTTGAGAGCGCGTTGGTTTGACCGCTGTAAATATGTAGCGAGTATGTTGGCAGTGACAGAGGATTTTGGGTGCTTATCGAAGGGAAGGCCAACGGTGGTCCACAAAGAGGAAGTGCTAGCCGCAATCTGTCTCCAACGAGAGCAAACGTGGGTCAAAGCCCATACACCGCGTTTGGTATCGAGGCTGTCTACGAAGTCGTAATCCTTCACGCCTTGACAGGTGATGTTGGGGTCGGTGACCAAATGAGAAAAGATCTCGCAGAGGATTTCGGGGGGAATGGAGCGCATGGGGTGGATCACAGAGATCAGTTCGTCTGCGAATCCTTCAAGCTGGGCTCTTTGTGCTGTTTCCTTGGGATTCAAGCACTTAATGAGAGTGCGAACATGGACGAGTGTCGCTGACATCTCTATCCTTTCTCGCTCCAAGGGTGGGGTATTGGAGGTCGCGAGAAACTGGACGCGGGCGTCCGACGAGTCGCCATCAAGGCGCATTACATGCTTTCGGTTCATGGTCTGAGATCAAACATTAAGCAATGCTCGGTCAAATGGATGAGGACGTACTTGAGACATGCTTGTGAATGCGGTGGAGAATGAACTTTGGGGCTCTGATTATCGGGAAAAGGTGGTGGGAGAGAGGAAAGGAACCAAGAAATATAAATACCACGTCGGCGGCCCATTGTTCGCCAAATACGGCCGGTAATTGTTTAGGGCAAAGCGGCCACACACTCTCGATTGGGTTCCCTGAAAACGACGTGTGGACGTGTTTGTTCAGAAAGCCTGCCGCCGCTACTGCGCCCCTCCATTCTCGACAGTCCCCCACACCTTCCATCGCAACACCGTCTCGAACAATCTGTCTCGACATAACACTCTGCGGCTCCGAACATTACGAGGTCAACATAGGTTGAGTATGGGGAAGCCAATTTCTCCTACATTCCATTCGGAGAAGGATTTGCCGCCTCTATTACTTCACTCAACAGCACAGAGCTCGATGCCGAGTCATCTTCGCCGAGACGTCTGTTCTCGAAGACGCCAATACATGGCTGATACCTGAACTCGGCATCAATAATTTACGCCACAGTGTAAAAAGTTCAACATCCGGTACGTACCTTGTTTATTTTCGAGCAAAGGTCCATAATGAAATTCACTCTAGGAGCTGTTCCTTCCTCGTCTTATATTCGCTTACTGGACGAGGCGGCAGGAAGACTGTCAATGAAGTTGAGTTTCAGGTTGAATGCTCGATGCAAAACCTGGCGGTGCGCTCTCAGGCGTATCGTATGAGTAGAACACAAATAAAATAGCGTTCATAAACGTATGTACACCCGCTGGCGTGTAGATTGGATCTAATAACACAAATTGTTCAGACAACAAGATTGAAGAGGAAGACAGCACACCTCTTAAGTGCTTAGATATAACAGCTGTCAGGAACCACCGAAGACAATCCCGACATCGTCTGCACGTCCTCCAACTCCGTGAAACCAAGAGGTTGTCCTGCCTATAAAGTGCAACAATGTCATATCAGTACAATTCAAAGTTGAAAGGAGGATCCGCACGTACCATAACACGCGGACCTCGAGTTACGTTCGAGCGCTAGATCCATTGTCTTGTGAACTCGTCAAAGACTAATTCGCGGTGAGCCGACAAATGTCTGTTATGATTTAAGTAAAACTTTACCTTGACCTTCTGACTCTCTCCGGGAAGTTCGCGCGTGCGTTCAACGTGTCATATGTCCTCGACTGTGTCAGTGGTCGGCGCTAAGAGTTTCGAGGTTGTCGTCGCTGGCGAGGTGCGGAACTGTGCATAGCAGGTCGTGGTAAGAAGGCAAGCGCCTGATCAGGCAACAGCAAGTGATCGGGGCTGACTTGGACTTGGATTGTGACCACGCTGGACAAGTTTTTTGACTTGAATCTCTTCCGACTCTCCCTTGACTTGGGAAGACCTGACTTGAATCCGCCCTTTCATACATGTCATCAAGATCCCAATGGACCCCAGGGTCAACAACGCGTCAAATCGCGTCTTCTGCGACTTTCTTGACTTCTGCTTCCGTCGACTACGTGTTTTATTATCAATGACGGCGTCTCTGTGTTCCTCTCCAACCTTATCTTATCGCTGAGGGACCGCAAGCCTGGGAAACGGAGGGTGAGGTGACGAAAGCCTTTTGCTCCTTGCCTCCATCCCCACCCTGGAACTCACTTTTCCTCAAGCTTCTTTCGGAGGCGCTACAACAGCGCACGGATTCACTACATTGGATCTTCAAATTGAAGTCCCCTTGAACACGGAGTGCATGTTCCAGTTCACATGATTTGATTTGCCCACTTGTGAAAATGGATTCTTTGGACGGCGAGCGTCTTCAGGGTTTGCAATGCGCGGCGGGATGAGGACATTTACGTGGTGGTGTTGGGAGGGAAACGATGGCACAGTAGAACAGCATGTATACTCGCAAATGTTGGAGTTCCTGCGGGGTACAAGATCTCGATTTGGGTTGAGCCTATGCCTTCTGGTATGTTCCAATTCAACTTGTTGGCCCATGCTGGCTCATAATTCTCGCAGGCTCTCCAATAATACAGTCCTTCGTGTACCTCTTCTCCTCGCTTCGTTGCACTTTAAATTGAATAACATTTTTCCCAAACCAACTTACAGTGTGGCGCGGCGTCAATGTCACCATTCCGAAATCCGGTGCCCGAAGCTAAATAGATAGCTTGGAAACGAGGACGGCATTACCTTGGAATGATCAAGGCTCCTCGGATATTGGGAGATCTGGTTCAGATGAGTTGGAATATAAACCGAACACACTCACCAGTTCTTTGCTTCCCTTGCTCCCCACTGTCGTCTCCTCTCACTACTACCTCTACCACCACGATGCTCTCGATGGTGGCCTTCTCGACATCGCTGTCGTACCGTTGCCGCAGTCTCCTCAAGATTCCGGGCTTGTCGTGTGACGCTAATACTACATCGACGCCATAATCAGAGAACATATACTGCGATTTATGAAGAGCGAGGTTACAAAACGATAGTACAACAACAACACATAGCAAGCAAAGCACAAACAAAGCTAAGAAAATTCGATAACAAAGCACGACATCGGGGAGGAACTTGAATGGATGGGTGGAATACAAAAACAAGTCCTTTGGGATGGGTATCTGTCCGAGAATATATAGATACTTAAACAATAAGTAATCGCAACGCTGAGAATCACAGGGACAGCGAATAACCGTCGAAGGCAGACGCGAAATCCACGTCTGCGTAGAACGCGTCAAACTAGACAAGCGATCAACGATTAGAAACTTTTCGAAAAGCAAGAGAAATATCACTCACTGCCGCATTCGTAGATGGGAAGTGCGTCTCCTGGGCATTTATCTCCACTGGCAGTGCGAAAGGATCCAGAAGCAAATCATTGATATGCGCTGGAGACGGGGGCTGCTTGTCGATGTGGGAGGAGCCCACGAGATACGGGGCGTCGGTGGAAGGCAAGGAGAGGTTGTCGTAGTTGTATTCGAATGGCGGGTATGTGTATGGGTTGAATTGATCACTGGGGAATGGCTGAGGCAGGATACCGGGTGACAGCGACGGTGAAGGCGACAAAGAGGTCGAGGGAGATGATGAAAACAATGACGAAGGGTATTGCCCCGACGACGGGTGATGTTGAATAGCTTCAAAGCACGTCGGATATGGATAGCCATTAAACCCCTGGACCTCATCGGTGGGAGTCTCTGGTCCAGGAGAATCATCCGAGTCCGAGTCTGGCATCGCTGGTGACTCCCCGCCTTGAAAACACACCGCCCCATCCGCGTCAAGAACGAAAAGGTGATCCGTCTCCAGACTCCAATCATGCGGGATGCGGATCTTGTTCTTCTTCGCATACTTCTTCCACTGCGTCCTCGACATCCTGTCCTTTGCTCCCCCAGCATATCGATACCCAGGAAACCGCACAGCGTAGACCCTCCTCTCCGCCGCCTCCATGTTGATATACGGCCCTTGTAACCCCAACGCTTCGAGCTCCTTCCATTCCTGTCCGTACATCTTCAAGACGTCGCACTGAGCCTGGCCTTTGTGAAGGGGGGTTTTGTCGTTTGCGAATCTGGCTATACCAGAAGAATGGGTTGTTGGGGCGGCGGGGGATGTAGCCGGCGGGAAGGTATTCGACTCTGGACGGTGCGCTGATGGGGGCGAGGCTCTCTAGACTGATAACGCCCGAGGCGGCTGAGGCTGGAATGAATGCTGCGTTAAGGTTTCCGCACTGGCTGGGAGCCAGTGGGGGTGTGATTGTTGCCTCTGTGGACTGCTGAGAGGTAGCGCGTATAGGACGCGTCGTGGCCGTGGAAGGGGAAGCGTTGCTCCTGGATTGTCTTGTCGGAGCCATAATGGTGAGGTTCGACAATGTGGTATAATTCGACGAGTAAGATGGATGGCGGAGAGAGTGAGACAATGGTCCACAGAGCGCGCCAAAAACAATTTGTAGTCCATTGTGGACAACGGGACCCTGATCGGCAGGATTGCCGCTGCAAGTTCGATATTACCACATTGGGCGGACAATTGGCAATTGGCGAGCGAAATTGCCTCTTCAGTGGAATGGCAATCCAGTTTAGGATATTCCTGGGCCCTGGGTGGTCCTATGAAGCGATAACCTGGAGCCGGAGTACGGTCAAAGAAGTGTGGCGCTGAAATTCCAAGGGTTCCCAAAGACAGTGCGACTATCGAGAGACGTGACCCAGGGAAAATGATTCCAGACGTGTAGCCTTGAATTGCAGATGGAGAATCTGTAAATGTCTCTGTGGTCGGACCAGCCAGCCGGCATCAAGGCAAGCCGATGGCGGACAATGCGACTCTCACGGGGGTAGCAACGGCTACAAAGGCATTTACGCATCTGTGACAACCGCATCCATATGGCGGGCACCGCATGTCGTACTGCGCAGTTCGTATGCCGGGGCGGCGCTGCTTTGAACTTAAGTTGACCTGCACTCGTTTAGGAATCGCTCGGTGAAGAAAGCAATCGACTCAACGCACCACTTGAAGAGGTATATTCCTGGCCTGTTGGTGTGGCACTTTCATGAATATGGTTTGCCTAAGGTTGTGAAACGAGTATTGACACGCGGATGGGAAATTTCACGAACATGAGTCGAGAAGATTGACGTCGTAGTGCCAGAAACGTAACGACGTGGTTATGGTTCTCGTAGGGTTCTGCGCCATACCGTCAACGGATACGGCCGTACCACCGTACCATCTGAGGGTGGCCGATGGATGGAACCAACAGTCATGATGGACCTGCAAGTTTCAACGAGGTAAGTCGAGCACTTCTCTTGGCTACGTCACTCGCCACCCAGAAGCACAGGATCATACTCTCGAATCCGAGAGACCCGCACATCGAGTTCGTTCCCTCGTCGTCGGTACAATTAAGCACCCGTACCGGTCTATCAGTACGACCGTATTGTACGGTTACCATGCGGTGAGTGCAGAAGCAACTTTACGTGGAGGCTCGCGATGTTCCATTTTCGTCGCGTCCAATGTTCTATTGCATACATCTACGTCAGATGAGCGACATCGAAAGCTGAGCGGTATATGAAGCCTCACCAGGTTTATATGATGGTGATATCTTCTCACCAAGCCAGCCAAAACCGTCCGTCCTTGCCGTTTATAGCGCCGAGAGACAGACCAAGTCAAGCTTGAATGGCGGCGGGGCATTTTCATGAATATTGTTGCCCTATTATCAGTAAGCACAGTGGGAGAATTTTACAGACCAGGATCAAAAAAATTGGCCACGCTGCACCTGATAAAGTCGCGGAAATCGTCGAATAGCTATTGACTAGGACTTGGTAGCAGCAAGCGCAGCGTAACGACACGGGCTTCTTTAAGATCTGCAAGGCAAGAAGCATCATCTTGAGGAGCGAGAATGACCCCCACGCTGTCCCATTTTCGAGCAATTCTATCGCACGTGAGTGACATCTAAAGCTTAGCTGTTTATAAAGCCTCACCAGGTTTATTCTGCATTGAATCTGTATTGGAACCCGGGCCCATCAGTGGTAACATCTTCTCACCAAATCAAAGCTACTCATCACAGGAATCCCACAGACGCAAACTTGGAACGTATTACCATAGCGAAGTAGTTGTACAAAACAAAGCAGATTCTACCCAGACCTCTAGCTCTCTCTTGCCGTTTCCGCCTGCTGCTGCTGAGGGACATGAGGCCTGAGATAAAACAAGGGGGCATTAAACGCTGAATACATCGTCGGCGGCGGGCCCGGCATGCCACGAGGCAAAAGCTGTGGATCAATGTTTACATTGGATGTGCTCCCGTTCGTATGTTGTAGATGCGGGGACGCGCTCGTCTGGGGGGACAGATGGGGGGAGGAATGCGAGGACGATGGGGATTGCATTTGCACTTGCTGTTGTGCTTGGGATTGGGATTGGCGCGGGGGCCTTGTCGACGAGGATGGACCTCTGACGGACCCGGAGCGCGACTCGCCTTGGGAGCGAGTGATGCTGTTATATCTGAAATGGATGATGTTAGAATGAGCAGAAGCCACGGCGATCATAACAGAAGGGGAAACGCAAGCGTAAATCTTGGACTCGAAGAATCCCGCGGAGATGAGATGTCACGATGGACAGAGGACAGCGGCAACGCA
>QLPD01001315.1:0-23243 GCA_003314085.1 Hymenopellis raphanipes | reverse complement strand
TGAAGCTGGTGTCCGTGGCCTTGTTCTCGCCGACATCAACGCTACTACGGCAGCGTCCACGGCAAAGGAAGCTGAAGGTGTCGCCTCCAATGAGCAGTTCGAAGCTCTGGTAGTCCAGTGCGATATGACGAAGGAAGATAGTGTCAAAGCCCTGATACAGACAGCGGTTCAGAAATTCGGCCGCGTGGATTATTGCGCCAATGTAGCTGGAGTGAGTCTTCTCACTCGCGACTTCGATCTCGTTCTCATTTTTGCAGTCATTCGGTCGTGAGAGGAAGAACTTCGCGGACACACCTGTCGAGGAGTGGCTCCAAATTCAGTCGATAAATATCAACGGTGTATTCTTCCTCGTGAAGGAGCAAATCAAGATGATGGTGTGTACCACAATCCTGTTCTTGAGCCTGAGGAATTGAATATGCGCTCAGGAAAAACAAGAGCGCCTCGTAACGCCCCTCACCTCCGAGACGCGACCTGCTGAGAGAGGAAGCATCATCGTTCTCAGCAGCGCTGCTGCAGTCATCGCCGTCCCGCAAGGTGGCGCGTACACTCACACCAAGTTCGCTATTAATGGATTGACGAAGGCTGCTGGTTAGTCTTAATCTGCTTCCGTTCCCTCGTAATAAATAATCAACAATCGTACCTGTCAGCCCAGGATCACGCTATCAACGGTATCCGTGTTAACGGAGTACTCCCGGGATATACCATGACGCCTGGGCTTGCTGCATTCCCGGGAGCATCGCCCCAAGGCGCACAGAAGATCTTGGATGGAAACGCGTTGCATCGGTAAGCATTGTGCTTTTGCTTGATGATTCAATTTTGAAGCTTCCTGCTGCAGATTTGCGGACCCGAAGGAGATTGGCGACATGATCGTCTTGTTGAGCAGCCCGAGAAACAGCTACATGATTGGCGCGAGTGTGCTCATTGACGGCGGGCAGACTATTACGGCTGAGTAGGCTGACGGTATAAATTCTCCGATATTCCAGATAATAATAATAAGGCTTCGCTTTTGTTAAGGAGAAGAAACCTCAACCGGGCCGACTGTCCTTGGCTGAAACCGCAAGTTATCAAGATCAAAGGCTTTCTTTGCATAATGTTCGTCAGAAAGACGCGTGGTAATGGGCTCGACTAGGAATCAGTAGCACTACAGCCGTTATACCCACGACGGCGTCATGCCTTGTAAGTTTGCCCTTCTCTTCGCCAGAACGCTACAACATCACTTTATTGGTACTCCGATAGTTATTCTCCTTCACTCATCAGTTGCAGAAGAAGAAACGAAGTTCCTGGTCATGGGTGGACTCAAGACGTTCTATGACCACGTATTCAACACATTTGGGAGAAGGAGCGCGGCGTTTACAGTAATGTGCCATGCTTTCTGTTCCCAGGCGTCAGATATGTGATCTGTTTCACTGTGGTTGAGCTTTAGACGGCGAATCTTCACCGTCTTTTCAATCCGCAGCGAGACTGCGCTTTGATCTCTGATCTAATGGGTTGTTGACATCTCTGTGTGGGAGGGTTTCGAAGTTGTTGGTAATTACCGAATCTATAGGGTGTGTATTGCGCGAGCGCAATCCGATCCAGAGTAAAATATGAAAAATCTAGTGAACTGACACTGTGACAGTGACTCGTGAGTGCACTGGGTTCGGGCTCCAGCACCCGATAAACCATGTCAACCCGCGCTAGAGATCGACACTACAGCTGTAGCAAGGCACTTGCCAATCTGAAATCATAGAGATATGTATTTTAAAGAATTTCCACAAATTTTTTGAATTTCCTCAATCGCCGAGGTGCCCGAACGCTCCGGCAGTTGCCGGATAACGATTGAGGCGGCTTCACTCTGCCTCCTTCCATCACAGCACGATGGGGAAGTCTTGCTCATCGGCTCCAGAACTTCTTCTGGTGCTTCTTCTACCTTTATTCTTTAAGTTGTCTGTTTTTTCTGGTACGGTTTGACTTCGCGCAAGCCGCTGCGCCCTCGGATACATTCCGGGGTGCATTCTGGTGCACGTCTGCGTGACGGCCCCAACACGAACACAATCCGCTCCGGACAACGCCACCTGGATCGAATATGGACAGCGTAAGCCCTCAAGGCGGCTGTTATTCCTCGGAACGACTTTTTTTGGTGGCTGTGGCTGCCCAGGCGCCCTCGGATGCATCTTGGGATATCTATTGGGGTTTTGCGCATTCATCTTTTGCAACGGCGCCGTTTGCATCACGACCTGTCCCAAGCCTAGGGACGAGCTTTTAACTCTACTGGAGGTGTCGTGGACGTATCCCGCCTCAAACGATGCGCGTTTACATTTCTTTTTATCCTTGAACTTCTTCACTGCGGACTATTCTACATCGCGACATACACCGTCTCCTCACTTCCTCCCTCGCCAGCCCCTCTCTACGCTTCCATGATTGCCTACAATGCACCTCTATCTGGCCTTTCATTGCTGGTATGCGGTTTGCTCTTTTGAGCCTTCCGCGCCACACTGAAAAAGCAAAACAGGGATTCCCATGGCCCGTTTTAGAGTCGCGGGGGAAAATGACCGGTAACCCGTACCCGAGCGTCGGGTGCGGGTATTGCATCGGGCTCGCGCGCACCCGTACGCGGAGTGAGAGTAGACAGATGAGCAACGAACACGACAAAGGAAGGAGACACACCTGACACCAAGAGAGCGCACCTCACTATGTATTCACTCCCCGCACCCCTGATAAAGAGTGTCGTCAATGTCAATGCTGACAACCTCGCTGGCAGCCCACTGCTGCGTGTCCATTCAATACAATGTCTTTGATAGGACATCGAGCCCTACCGATTTCGCAGATGATGTGTCCTTCGTTACAGCCGACTACAGAGCACCCATGATAATTGCTGCTCATGGGCACAGTCGATGACATGGTGGTAAGAAGGAAAGATGTGGTGGCAAAGTCCGACACTTTCCTTTGCAGTCTTGGCCCACTTTAGTATGTAGCACACTTTTATACCTTGGTCGAGTGATTGACATGTTGAGACGCGAGAATGGCGTGTCGTCAGCCTGCGATCCCCTGGCCAACGGATTCCGAGTACATGGTCATGAGGAGAAAACTGCAGCTAGAAGAAAGACATACTAAATGATAAAGACAATGACGAGCACGATCGCCGGTGACCTATGAGAAGCTGGTGCATAGCGTGCTGACTACGATTGACGTCGTTACGACTGCCAGCACTTGTGAAGCGGGCGTAGACGTTGCGGGAATCGAACTACGAAAAAGGGAGTCGAATTATACGTATTACAACTGTACAAACTTACCGTCTGCGAAAATTTTTGTCTCCAACACGAAGGATGAGCAGAGAATAAAGGCATTTGAAGTACTTAGTAAGAGGACGGCGCCTATCGAAGACGCCTCGTCTGGTTAGGGCTCGAGAGTCATCCGCCGGCAAACGCCTTAACGCGAAGTTTAATAATGATTGGTGTCGAAAGACGCGTTTTTCGCAATGTCTCTTCACTCAGAGTTAAAGAAATGACTGAATTGAAAAAAAAACATGTAGATAAGATACACGATAAGATTAGATAAACGATAAAGGATTCGGAAGCAGAATAGCTAGGTAAAGGCCAGAGTGCTATAAATAGACACTCGCTGCGCTCGTGCCTATTTATATTTTACTCTGGAACGCCTCCACCCCAGGCATGGTCCGGGAACCTGTCGTGCCACAGAGGGAAGTGATTCAATATATTTCATTTACCTGAAGGCTATGTCGTGATGATGGAGCGCAGCAGCTACCCCCACCCATTGGACATCCCTAGCCGACGGTCCATATTCATTCATATCTTCGGTCGAACTCGTTGGTCTTTATTCCTCCCCTCGTTCCTGCGATTAACATGACATATCCCGCAACGGATAACAAGTCCGGTCGCATAATGCTCGTCGACGAGCCGCCCACCTACGACGAGGTCGGAGCCGGACAGCGAACGTCCTCGTCTATGTGCCCCTCTTTCTTATCGCCTTGCCTCGGCCTTCGTAACGCACGCAGGTCCGAAGAGGTTAAGCACACTGTCACTTCGTTGATACACGACATCGTCCAACCCGTTTCGCCTGGTGCTGATTCTCGGGAACAACTATCCCTCGACATTGTATCTCATTGTGCCCGCGCGTGCGCCGCACATTCCATCGATTTCGCCGCCATCATACAACGTCCCAGCACGGAAAACCACTCGCCTTTGTACTGGGCAGTCGTTAACGGCCTGTACGACAGTCTCGTCCTGGCCCTGTTGCGCCACGCATTCCCCGTGAGCGATGCCGCTCAGTCTGATTTACGGTGGGGATGTCTAGTGGCGGGATCCACAGTTCTCTTCGACGCCATCAGTCACGAGCTTCATGCGCAGATGAATTACAGCGACCGCATGCTCCTCGCCAACGCCCCGCCCGACGTCACCATAGTCCACACACATCCAGACCCCACAGAGGGTTTCAACGTCTTCATGGAGCTGCACTGCTTCTACAAGCGCATGGTAGCGGGGAGGAAGGTCATGACCGACTTCATCACCCATGGTAGGGTCTGGCGTTTGAGCTTTTGGGTGGCAGATAAGGACGAGAAGTATCTCGGGTTCTTCAACTCGGGGAGAGTTCGCAAGGGGCAGTGGGTTGTCAAATTTGAGACGCTCGAGAACGCAGGGCCCGAGATGGAGGCGTTCCCGGTTCACTTATCTTTTGTGGTTGGCACTACGACTTTTGAAGTGGAGTTGAAGAGATTATATCGTGGAGACAAGTGTGTTTATGGATACATTACTGGATATCCTATCCAATACGAAAGGCAAGTCCCTTCTTTGTTTGAGCTTGCATACACTAATCCGTATCTTCAGGGCGTCAGATGATGATGATGATGTTCTCTGCGCCACGCTCTCGGTTCCAGGACCGTTCCCGAAGCCCGATGAAGCGTAGATATGATGTTATTACCTGAACGTTAAGCATTTATACAAGAAGATTGAATCCTGTAACATTCTGAAATTTTACATTGAAATTTTACTACAACAATAGTGTGTATACATCAAGCATAAATTTGTTCCTTGAAACCCGGAAGTATTGTCGCAGTCCGGTCCTCAGGTCCACGATAACCCTTCTGCCTCTGCCACGACTGTTTTGCGAATGTCCACTCTGTGCATCATATTAGTACTGCGATGAATACGGTATCCAAGAGAGAACGTACCCTCCATTGTAGGGACCTTGTTCCCAGATTTCTCAAACTCATTCTCGGTGGAGCCTGCTCTTTGAAGGACAGGCGATTCCTTCACAGTGGCGAGAACGACGTCGTTATGAGGCCGAGAAAAGTACAGCAAGCCCAAACGGTCGACGTGACGCTGATCCGGAGGAGGCACAGAAACACTGTCGTCGATTGCATATGAACTAGCTCAGGCGTGCGATATGTGAAAGGACTCACCGGTGAACGGTACTCTTAACATATCCGCCTGTCAAGAACTGCAACGCGTCGCATGCGTTTACCGTCAGCGTCGCATCTTGGGGCTTCACCCATTTCCACTCGTTAGTCGAATGGTATCGGATTTGCAGGCCGGCGACGGGCTGGCGGAAGAGGAGCGTGAAGCTGCCGAGATCAGTGTGACCATAGGACCACGTCTTGAGTTTCGCCGTTTCCTCCGGCGTGTACTTGCTGTATTTCATGTAGCGGAGATGGTCCTGGGTCGCCCGTCAACGTCATATTGAAAAGCCAGAATGAATAGAATGTACCTCGCTTTTTACCTCATAGCGGTGAATGTTCGTGAAGTGGTCCTCGGGGAGTTCGAGGGCGACGGCGAGGAGGACAAAGAGGGGATCCAGGACTTCGCTGTGAAGCGCCTTTATAGAACTTTGTGAGTAACGAACGATAATGTTTGCGACACTACTCACCCTAGCAAACTCTTCGACCTCCTTGATATTTTCCTCAACAACAGGTGGATGTACCTGGGGGAAGTCGCCGTTGAATTCTAATACAAATCGAGTGAATGACCGTGCTCCGGAGACAATAGTAACGTACTCGGAATGTTATAAATCTCGACACGGTCCCTTAGACCGCTTTCGGCATCGATGCTAGGAGGAAATGAGTGAAAAGTCCGTGAATGACGAAAACACATAACGTACATTCGTCGCCCAGCCGGTACATAGCCATTGAACTTTCCCTGCTCTACGTAACATTACGTTCCGTCCGTGGAAGAGCAGAGATGTGCACTCACCCAGTCCCTCTGGCTTGTACTTGAGCTTCTCCTCAAGGGGTAGCTCATAGAATCGCTTCCCCAGATGAAATTGCCTATCGACACGCTCCTGGGAAATGTTGAAGTTCTTCACATAGAAGAAGCCCTTCTCGCGGACGGCAAATATCAAGGTATCCGCGAGCTGCTTCCGGCCTTCCGGCGTGCCGTAGAGACTGAGGTCGACGGTTACGAGTTCCGCCCAGTCGAGGTTCTCCTGATCAGTCGTCAGATATCAAACTCTTCTGAATAAATCGATTCAGACCTTGGTCTCGGGAACATAATCGAAGGATCCAAATTGAGCGACCATGATGGTTTAACGAGGACGTTGGTAGAATTGGAGAGAAGAGAAACTGATAACGGTGGGTAGCATGATAACTGAGAGTTTATATCGGTACTCGCCAGTGCAGTAGTCATCAGTACTGATGATTAGAATGAGAACGACTAGGCTAATCAGGGTTTAGTATGGCGCTATCAGTGTCGCTTGGGGAAGCTGTGATGACGTGCGTAGAAGTTCTACCCAGGTGATCTGAATTCGAGGGTGAGTTGTTAATGGAGATGTGGGAATGTTGAGTATCCAATATAGAGCGCAGGACAGAAATATACTGCGAACTTTCGGGTATGTCAACAGTCGTATGGTAAGACCATCAAAGTCGTTCGCCGACTCCACTGGACAATCCTTGTCCTCTCGGATATTGGGGCGTACTGAGACCAAATTAAAGTCAAGCTAAACATAATTCAGTACAGTTGTCGATAAACTGGCGGCGGGGATATTGTTGCGAGTATGAAGTTCCTCAGATGACCGCGCACGCCATTTGGTCTTCTTCACACGAAATCCATAGCGCCATGCCGTGCCTGAATGAGTAACGAGTTAGCAGTTAGACGGCCTATCAGAGGATAGAGATAACACTGACTAAGGAGCAACATACTACCTCTGCGACTTCCGTTCGCTTCAGTACTTACCGCTGAAATGTCAGAGCCGCGGTCAGGTGATTGTACGATGGTCGCCCGACCAGGTCGCCACATTCGGCCGATGCAGGTATTGATTGGCGATACACACTCGGTACGTGAAATAGCAGGAGAGTTTTACCAATTGGGCTGTAGGGGGGCCTGTGTGGAAAAAAGTCCGCCCTAGAAAAAAAGCCGTATTTTGCGTTGAGGGTGCACTTGGAGTGACTTGTCGCTTTTCTTTCCCCTGGGACTCTGTATTGGAGAATCACAGCGAGTGAAATAAGAATCGTGGTCCGGTCTCTACCAGAGCTGATGTGCGGCGTGCGTGCGTGCGTGATCAAGTTCCGAACAGACCATGTTAATTTTTTTCAGTAGCGCCGCCGGGGCAAAATGGGGCATACTGCGCGCTGTAGGATCCGGTCATCGCGTAAGACTACGAAAAAGATGTGAGAAGAACAGTGACGGCTCAGCGTATGATATTGGCAGATTCCATCATGATGGCAAGAGGAAACCACAGTGACCCACTTGAAACCCGACGTTGCCTCTTTCGTCTACTTCATTAGTCCATGATGATTCCTCAAACTGACTGGGCTCATACAGTGCTCTATACTTCAAAAATGAAGACCCATCGAGGAACTAGAACTGCACAAAGAACAGAGCAACATTTTTCTTGTATTGACAACATTGGTGTATTGTTTGATGGTTTCGAGTCTACATCGCTGTATCACTTTCGCCACATCACCACGTCCACCACAGACATAAACGATTGTGCTCGTCTTTTTCAACCAGTGACTGGGTAGCCCTCGGGCCTCATACCACTCTGTGTCCTTATATCTGCCTTCGAGATTCGACACCCTCGACCATATCATTGGAAACTAGGAACTCGTCTTCAATTAAGGGTTGCTTTTGAGGAAAAAAGGCACTCCGCCGCTTCTGGATTCTTCAGCCTCCACGTCATAACCGTGAGGCTAGTAAGGATCGAATGCGTTCGAGTGCTCAGGGACTGTCCTGATAAATGAACGTTTTTTTGAGAGCAGCGCGCTGGTGCGATTCTGCCCATGTCACGTCGACGGAGTCCTGGGGGAACTAGCGTTAGTTCAGGACGAAGACCGTGTCATGTACGGGAAGATCACTGAAACTGCTGTATCTTGGCGGAAATGATTCAGCGTTGGGTCTTTGGAAACAATGTCGGTCAACAAGGAAGGGTTTACAAAGTCGAGAGACATTTCCCTTTCATTCAGGAAGTAAATGAACGAACGGAAAAGAAGCCTGGTCGTGTTATGAAACGCGCTTATCACTTGAACTCTCATACCGACGTGGCTCTGTTCCTTGCTCTGATTAGGACGATCCCGACAACAACCTGGACTACAGCCACGACAAGTCGAAGCTGCTGGAACAGGCATATTCGATTACTCCAAACTAACGTTTGCCAGGAACATGAACACGTTTTGACAAAGCGATGTGGGCTTTTGCTATAACGAGCAAATGCCTCGAAGACAGTCGCGCATACAATACGCGCACCTCTGCCACGGACCTTGAGCGAATCAGTCCTCTGCAGCAACGCGCACGCCATACAACACCGGCTGGCCGTTCACCAACACGCGTTTCATGGACTTTCAACGCGCCGGTACGTATCAAAGCTATGAATTCATTCTTGCACAAAATTAAATACCAATTTGAAGAGCTAGTGTATCGAGGTTCAGCCAGGCCCAGAAGAAGATTTCGTGTAAAGGGAACAATTCAACTCTGCAGGTCACTAGTAATCTGTTTCGTTTCGAAAGGCATCATTCAGAATCGACGGCTGTGCCAGACGCACCTGCATCGCGTTTGTTAGTGCCAGAGTCGGGTAGCGCGATAGAAGACGAACTCATTTGAGGCGCTGGATTTCCCGCTTCTCCTTCTCCCACTACCGCGTAGCCGATGGATATTGTGTCCGAGGCCTCCGTCGCAGTCGGGCCGAGGGCATCCACCGTACCGTCAGCAGTACTAGATGTCGCCATCGTCGTGTCGGCTGGCGTCGGGACCGGAGCCGCCACCTCAATCCGATAACTATCTGAAAGTAGCACATTCCTCAAGCTGAGCGTATAATGGTTCTCAATCCCGTCAGTGACGCCATGTCTACATCCCAAGTCAGTATGATGTAGCACAATGTCGGCAAATGTCGAATAGACTGACACAGTGCTGATATGTTTCATCCGAGCGTGTGGGTATGGGCTGGTATCCACTACGCCACAGTGATTGCAAACAAAACCGTGTCGTCGATAGCAATAAGTGGTGATATCGACCTTAAACGAGGAGCGCTCCTCGATTTTGGCGAGCGCAATGAATTCGGAGTCGGTAACACGCTGCAGTTTTCCCAAGTGCCTGACGTGGTTCTATATTGGCGTAAGCAAGATTGGATGACAGGAACTTTCAAATAGGCTAACCATGGCCGCCCTCCAGCGCATGAGATAGGAAACCTGGTGTCCCTGAAGTTGCAACTGCCAGGTCTGGCATGCTTCACATAGAAAGAATGCATCCGTAGCATCCATGTCCTGAGTAGTGGCAGTCGCCGGATCGAGACCACATAAGCGAATAATCTCTTCACAGTTCGTACGGATATCCTCATCGACTGTCTTGATCCTCGAATAATCCAAGGATGTGACACTGGCAGGAGTACCATCGACGTGTGAACCAACAGGAAAGCAGGAATGGGAGGCGAAGTAGGGATAATGCAAGACGGGACGGCTAGAGCACTCGGCACAAGTGAATGCATTTACTGCCAACGATAGATCGACATCTCGACCAAGCGCAGAGAGCTTTGATTTGAGATCATCCTCTTGCTGCTGGCGCCACGATGTGCATATTTCGGGGAGAGCTGTCAGTGCATCAGTGAAGTCATCATCAGTGAGATCTTTGTCGTAGGGTGTGTTCTTGATGATGTCTAGGAAGGGCTGAAGATGGGGAATCAGCGAGGGGTCCGGAATGGCGGGAATTTCGGGCATGGCTGAAAGGATGGGTTTACAAAGGTCTGTCACGAGGCGGATACGCCTAGGAACTGCGGTGCGTATTTTCTTCGCAAGTAGCTCATCACGAATGTTTGTCATGAGCGCGGTGAGTGTAGGCCCGATATTGTCCCAGACTTGTAAATCACAGGTCAGCGAGTGCGTGAAGGGATGAGCGAGGAAACGTACTTCGGTCCGTTAACGCCTTGGCTTGATTGACGAGCTTGTGCGACTGAACAGTGTTCAGCGCGTCTGAGTCTTTCAATTCTTCGGTCCACCCATCGGCTTGCAAACGTTCAAGGATACTGAGGCAAGTTAAGGTTACGGGAAAAGCGTGGTTATGAGAGATTCAATACCTCGATAGTCTTTGGTTGCGAAGGGCAGCCAGCTCCGCCGTTCGGTCCTGCTTCTTGAACTTCAGCCATCTCTCATATGGCCTGCATGACTGTTAAGTAATGGATCAGAGTGAGCATTTGGAGTTCATAAAAGAATAAAGAATTCACATTAACAAGAGTAAGGTACTCGCGGAGTTTCTTCGTACGCCAGGCTTGAAAGTCTGAAGCCGTGGCGGATTCGGCAGCAAGGCGCTGATACGTCGCCAGATGATAGTAGGTCGTACGTCTGGCTGAGAAATCATAGAGTGAGCACTACGTCGCCAAGAGAGTGATACGCAAAGAAATACATGAATAACGTCCTGAAGATGTGACGAGTACGTATTTTGGCGTTATCGTAAGAAGGCTTTGATAATGAGGTGACAACCGGGCGAGATCTCCCAGATTTGCCGTCATGCTACACAGAGCGACGTAGATTAGCGAGAAATTAATTGAATCAATTTACGCAAACTCACATTTTGTTGGACTGTAAACAGTACTTGCAGAGTCTAAGACGCGCCTCCCATTGTACACTCTGGGTGACACCATCCCCACATTCCTGCAGAGTGATTTCAGAGTTCCAGTACGGTAGCGCAGACGGCTGCACCTACATGACAGTGCTTGTCGAACAACAGATTGATATACTGAGGATCATTCAGGTCATCGGGAAGTGGGGGTAATCCTTCGGTAGCCAATCTCGCCCGTTCCCAAACAAAAGCCGAAGACTTGCTCATGAGGAGCTGGCGAAGATCCTTTGTTGTACGACTGATTCGCAACAGATCGAGGGGATCCAAATACGAGAATATCTATAAATTGGGTGAGACAAAGCGAAAACAAGCGAAATATGCGCGCAGACCTCGAAGAGCACGTCGAGGGGGGTGTCCGTTATCTTCTGGAGTATGCCCCGTCTTCCTCTGACGTGTTTCCATTGACTTGGCGCATCTTGCCCCGCAGATCCGGATGCCTTTCCTTTAGCAGCGCGCTTCTGTTTTCTCTTGGGAGCAGGGGATGCTTCATCTTCTGTCTCTCCGTCACCGTAGTCTCCGCCATCGTCGTCGCCACCTCCCGCATCCTCCTTTTTCGCTTTCCGACGGCGCTTGGCCACTGGCTTGGTGATAGGGGCAGCCGCTGGTACAGGTTCGGAATCCACAGAGCCCGTTGGTTGCGACGTCGAGCTGGCCACAGCGATCCTTTGTGACCGACGAGGAGGCATAGTATGGTGGTGGAACAAAAGAGACCCGCGTGGCGGTAATAATACCGAAAAAATTGGTGCGGTCAGGTGATCGCATGACGTGAACTTTTGGAATCCCGCGAAGCGCGTGTGGCTACTCTACAGCTGCAGCACGACACCTTGAAAGAGGTTCTCTAGTCAAGAAATGGCCCTTGGTGGAAGAAAAGACGGCCGACGGCCTCCATCGTCCTTGTTCACTTGTAAATAAGTTTCTCATACCATATAGATGGCGCGGAAACAGCACGCCTCGTCTGCGAGCAGCTCAAGCACACTGTTGAGAAACTATCTGTGTCCCATCGTAAGCCCGACGGTGCGCATAAATACGCAGCGTCAGTGCACACATCAGTTGTGCATCTTCAGCGGAGCATTTGAGAAAGGCGATCAAGAACCTTCCTTGAGCAGATAAGAAGATAAATATTCATTTCAGATAATACACGCCAACTACTGGACTTTCAAAACCTCTTCGGATTCTGTATCAGGCGGTTTTGCCGTGAGGAATTCACGGTCCTTCGAATCAACCTCTGTCACCACGCGCGGAAACTCTTTGTAAGGCAGTGGCGGTCGTCCACTCAACATGTGCATGACTTGTCGATAGCGCTGTGGTATGTTACTGTCATACGCAGGGAGTCGGAGATGAGACCTGCTCGGAAGTGGAGTACAGAGAAGGTATAACTGTTCAACGGCTTCGGCCATCGTAGGACGGAGCGCTGCATCCTTCTGTAACATCCTGTCCCACAGAGGACGCAGGAAACGCATAGGAGGGTAGTAGTTCTGCACAGATATCAGAAAGAAGTGTTGAAGGGAAATTGTGATCTGCTCACGAAGGACAAGTTGTCCGTCAGAACGTACGCCAATGCATAGACGTCGGCTGGAAATGGATTAAAGAAGCCACGCTGATTGTGGCGATTCTCAGGATAGAAGTGGATCCTCGACGGCGCTATTGGAATTGTTAAAGATGCGGGAATTGAATCACCTTCAAACCGTTGCGACAAGTCAAAGTCGATGATGTAGTACCGAGGCCAGATATGTGTACGAGTAAGATGTTTGGAGAGGCCAGTGTGGCTAGGGGTAGCCCATTCGTGAACAGGATGGTGGCCGTGAGGGTATAGACCTCGTGCATCCATCATGAGATTCATTATCGAAATGTCTCTGCGTGGCATGAGTCTCAGTCAAGGTAAAGTTGGATAGGTGCATCGCTTACTTGTGAGCAACATGATGCCGGTGCATGTACTCGAGGCCCTAGCCGGATATCAGAGACTGCTGACAGACAGCGTAAACTGTACCTCGAATATCTGGCGGATTGCATCAATTGCTTCCCCGACGCTATCGAACTGGGGGTGGTCGATGGGATATAGCCGCGGCATGACAATTATTGGTATTTTTTTGTCGAAAGGAGACTGCAGGACGTCCCAGATTGGTACGCAATGGTTTTGAGGGTCGTCTTTTCGCTCCGGGTCAGAAAAGAAGAGGCCTAATTCAAGCTCTGTGAAAGCTCCTTTCGTCGCAAGACACTTTAGCATGACGGGCTTTCTGTCATCTGCTCTGGTCGCATCCATGACATATGCGTTCTGTGCTTCACCGTTAATCGACTAGTTTCTTTCGATCCAGAAAAAGACGACACCTGGAGAATATTATCTGGGTGCCCTCTCTTCTCCTGCTCTGGCATTTTAAGCCACTCCGAGTCAGGACGGAACTTTGCACGCAGAATGTAACCACATTGTTCAAGAAACGGCTGGTGCTGAATCCAATAAGCCTCCTGGACCAAATGTGGTGGCAAAGTTTGGAAATGGCCGTTATGTCGTGTGAATACTTCTTACCATTCGCTACACCTCCAGTACTTCCAAGGTCCGTCTTCTGTAACGAGAGTGAGACAAGATGAATGAACAGCCTTTGGCAATGGCTAGACCGTGAGAAAGTCTATCAAAAGGCGGAACGGCAATTTATGCCGGCGGCACTGCTTTCGTTCCGTTATGAGATCCAGGCTCCCTTGTCCTAGCCATCGCTGGCAGCCAGTAGCTCCTTCCAATCCCCTAAATCATGCCTCCCGCCATACATACGCCCCATGGTCGCGTATCCACGCCTCGTGGAAGTGCTCCTGACCAGCTATCGCGAAACTTCTTGGACGCAAGCAACGATGAATTAGAGGCGACTTCTCTGGTTAGTCGCTCTCTGAATGAGGAGCGAGAAGTCCTTATCCTCTCTCTCTATTAAGTACTGATTATTGGCAGACTATAATTGAGCTGCCTTACTTAATTACATATACGACATGGACTAATCGCTGGACGAGCGTCCTTGATTAGCCAGGTCAGTAGCGGAGCCGTACACTTTACGTCGGGATTATGGCTGCGAACTGCGCTGTCTCCTCTTGAATTCGGTAAGCCGGATTTCTTCCTTGCGTCTGTGGTGGCCACGGCGTCCGAACGAGGGCTTATCGACCTCTTGTGGACAAAACCTGCCTTATGTACCTTCAGATCTTGCGTTTTTCTTTGCCTTCACCAAGGACTACGTACTGATAAATTTAACCAGTTAAGTTGTGTTCGTTGATCTTGGGCTTCTCAATACGCACGCACGCCCCGGCCGCTGGATTTCGTTGCGATGACTGTCGGTAAGTAAACATTTTCGCCTCCTTCCTCGGCAAGACGAGCTGCCGGATGGAGGATATCACGCAAGAAAATCATTAATTCATTTAATTGTCAATTGTTTTTACTGACTGATCTTGTCGTCTTGTTACCTTCCCTTATCGTCTCGCATGCTGACTATGTGGCGCAGGTTGTAGCACGTTCGAATCGGCCACCCTGACTTGAAGCAGATCATCTAATCTGCGGAGACGGTATCCACTGGAATTGTATACTTCGACTTCCCCGCGCAACCCATTATACTGCCAACCGGATTATTTGATCTTCAGAGAACGATTTCTCGTTGTTGCCCTACCGATTGGTGTGTGGATTCTACCGAAGTATTTAATTCATGATTGGCTGGTAATAACCCTTCTCAGAACAGCCAACGTTATCCGAATAGTGCAAGGAGGTCTAAGGTGTACACAGGTCACGACGCAGCGCCCATTGTTTGCCTACACGGGACGGCGTTGCGATCAGGTGACTTAGTCTTTATCTGTCATTGCGCCGAAACAATGGGGTCACTCTACTTTTACCCATCACCGCCGCAGGCAAATATGTCGTCTGTGCCCCCTATTTACTCCGACCAGATGCCCATCGTGACGACGACAGAAGATCCGAGGACCTTACCATATCGGACGAAATCCCAAACAGAAGCAGAGAGGCGTGTTGGGCTGGCGTCTCCTGGGAGGCCCTGGAAACGCGCCAAGCTTAGCGCTACTGTGGAGTCTGCTATTGAGGTCGCGCCAGCTCAGGATCGAGGAGGAGAGTTGGAGCGCTTTATCGAGCTCCCTCTCGATGTTCAACTGGAGGTGAGTTGGATCAAGCTCTGATCTGCATTGTATCTCATGTATTTTGCAACAGATATGCTCGCACCTAGGGCTCCGCGACCTTTTGAAGATGTCCCGCTTGACCAAAGCGCTACGTACGGTCCTCATGAGAAAATTGTCGATATCCACCTGGCGGAAGGCCCGTGAGGGAACTACAGGTCTCCCTCCAATATTTGAGGGCTTGAGCGAGCCACGGTATGCGGACTTGCTCTTCGACAACCGTTGTCATGTACGTTTTTTGTTTGGATGAGTGTCCGTGTTCTTACTCGTCATTCAGAATTGCTTGACGCCCACGTTCTATATTCAGTGGGCCGTTCGGATGAGGCTCTGCAGGGACTGCTTGTTCAAGACGACAATGTACGTGCAGCTACTTTCATTTGAACAATCCCCGCTCATTATTTGAAGCATGTTCACCGAGAACACACTTCGAGGTCGAAACCTCGGAGATCGCACCAAAGTTAGCGAGTTACTTGCCGTGACTCCGCGTTATGATCTTCCAAATGGTGTGTATTCCGGTTTTCTCAGATTCCTTGCGAATGCTGAACTTGTCTGGTTAGGAATGGTCGACCTCCCGTTTTACCATCGCCGCACATTTGAGAGACTGCTACAGGAGAGTGCGCCTCTCCCGCGTGGAACACCACAGTATGCTACCTGGCTTTCGCAGAAGCAAGAGGAGCATGCTGCCCTTGTTCAGGTAAATTCTTATCCATGGCTGCGATGAATGAATATATCCTCATCTCCTTTGGCAGTCCTACAAGCCACACGAGAACTGGTGGAAGTACAAGATGCACCGACCCGCAGAGCTAGCGACGTATCGACGTCTCAGATATGATAGGTATCGTTTGTTCCTCCTTCCACTTCCCGCATAGACTGACATTGGTATAGCATCATGGTTAGATTGAAGGCGGACGGGTGGGCAGAAGAGTTGAAGCTTCCTCAAACTATTGATGCCCTGCATGGCCATCCACTGATAATCCAGACTAGAAAGCTGACTGACCAAGGTATGTCTCTTCCCGCCGTGTGCGCTTGACACTGATCTCACTCATTCCAGATTGGGTGGCTATTAAACCTGCTCTCACGGAAATTCTATCCAACGTCCGCGCTGATCAGCTCAAGCGAACGATGCGACGTGTTATCTCCGAGCGAACGAGCGTTCTTGAAAAGATCGGAAGTTCTTTCCTCGCGATGTTACCGGAGACGCCACACAATCCGCCTGCGTCTGCGCTGTGTGTCTACCAACCATTCTCGGACATCATCAACAATACGCCGCCTGAGGAGGACGCCACCGCTGCGCTCACGAAAGCGCTGGATACTGTCCCCGGCATATGCAATGTGTGGAGACGGGAACAAGAGGCGCACTTGAAAACCCTCCTCCGAAAGCTGGGACGCAGCGACGACTTGTCCTTGGTCGTTAACGCCTTCACCTGCGATACTCACCACAAGTTGTCCGAATCGCCATGTATCTTTCATTATCCCGGTCTTACCGACCATCATTGTTTCTATTCGACCGCTTCTGTTGGTCACGATATTAGTGTCCGGGTTTGGAGCAGCAAGGCTGTGAGGGCGATGGACCAGGATGGGTACGAGCACTGTGGAGGGTTTGTGAGGATGTGCGGGCTGGATCCGGCGACGGCGACTGTTGAGGATATGGATGGGGCGGATGTGTTTTTCCGGTGTGAGGTTTGTGATTCGAGGCGGAAACCCATCAAGGGAGGAAAAGCATTTGGTTTGATGCGTTGGCGAACGGCTATCGTGAGTTTCTCTATACGGTCGTTATATGTACGCTTACCTGAATTTGCTGTAGAACCATCGTCATGTGGGGAGAGTCTGTCGCATTGAAGACGCTGAGCTGGTCGCCTTGGGACGTAGGAATGAGAGACGTTTGTTGGAGAAGGATCTGGAGGTATATGACTCCCAGGCGTTTGTTTGTGTTCATTGTAATGTGCCGGTGTATTCGCGAACTGGTCGGGCTGAACACCTTCATGCAGTGTGACTGTGTGCGTTCCTTTTGGCACTTCAAGTCGATTCTTTTCGCGAACTAACTCTTTCTCGACAGGCATGGAATAGATGGCGATTTCAAGGCTGTGGACCATTATCGGCGTAGTTTGAAGGATTCGGGTTTGAGTAGGGTGATGGTTGAGATTTGGCAGGCAGTACCTAAGGCCTAAGGAGGTTGATACAAGAAATGACAGCGATAGCGGAATATCCAGACACAGGAACAGTTGTATCATATTGGAGTCTTGAAAGAATGTTGTGAATATTGTTAAGGATTGTAAGAGTTTAAGAAAAGCCAGTAAGTACTGGGCCATGCACAACATGCAGCGTGGGAAAAGAGGACCAAAAAGGAAATGGGACTGGACAGCTTCCAATTTTTGCTTCCTTCCCCCACCATCTCTCACCATCTCTTTCCAGTTGCAGCTCAGTCAGCCGCTACCCTCGTAATTTGCGCCGTTATGGATATTGTTACAAATTTTCGCTTTAACAGACCGACAATGCCCCCGGGACGGTGACCGGCATCTGCGAAGTTTTGGGCGAAAAGAGAAAAAACCAGAAAGCGTATGGCCACGTCGTGGTGAGTGAACAACGGCTACCGTGTTTGCTTGTAGCTTATGCTTTGAAGATGATATTCGTGTCTGTCGTCCATGCACCTCGCCGCATGTCCCCATGGTCAATGTCTAATCAGACGCGCCAATCCCGCGTACGACGCGTCAAAAGAATGTCTCTAGCGATTGTATTTCGCACTAGCCGTCACGGGCAGCGACTTAGCTCGTAGGACTACGCCACCATGCAAATCTCGAGCCGCCCCACCGCGCCGCCGCTTTTCAGAAGCTCGTCTGCTAGGCCAGTCGGGTAAGCGAAATTCCTTCAACGTCTTGTGATGATTCCAATCAGTTCTGCTTCCGAACGAGAGCTAATCATCCTCTTGTGGACACACTGCTTACCAAAATTATTTTTCTGATTTCCTTCTTTCTGCTGTTCAGGCGATGATGTGCTAACCGCCGTTTCGTTCAGGTTGTTCGGCTGCGTGAAAGATGCCTTCGAGCGCCCGTTGTTTCTCCTGATAATTATTGTGAGTACTTCTTTACCGGTCTCTTCGTCGCGAAAGAGTTTGGAGGTATATGACCATTGATTAATGATTTGCTTTACAATCAGTTGTCTGTACCAAGCGACTTATCTTTCTCTTTCTCTTTCTTCCGGCTGTGATCTCATATACTGATTCTGCGGCGCAGGCCTTGGTGCACACCTTGAACTGGCGAGATTCCCTAAACCTACGCTAAAGTATGATGCTTCCACCTATCGAAGGTCTGCCTTGTGGTCGCCTCTGCAGAACGACGCAAGCTAGCTCAGCCCTTGTCGGCGCTGGAGACGGATTTGCTTGCGTTCTCGTCTTCCTTTATAATACGGACGCTCAAGAGGCGGGGAAGTGTAATGGCAACGTGACAAGGCACAAACGGCCACTCGTCTATAGTAGGTGGGCCAATCCCTCGATGTAATCAGACCTTGTGATTTTCGGCCTGGGGTCGACTTGTATTTGTACTCACCAATCATGACATGAAATGTTCTCCAGGTGGCGTGCCATTTTAGATGCTGAGGATGGTTCTTCGTGTGCGATACCGAGACCAGAGATCAGGGTATGTCCATGGAGCCGATGTACATGGACTTCGTAGCTCAGTGGTAGAGCATGCGACTGCTGCTAGCCAGTCGCGGGGTCACGTGTTCAAATCACGTCGAGGTCTTTTTTTGCGCCACTTTTCTGCCAGTGCAGCGAGTATCACGACAATTTTACCTCAAGTCCGCGACCGCCAATCTAGGCGAACATTGTGCGTTGAAAGAAATTCACCGACTCAGATGTTTCGGCTGCGATCAAGTGACTCTTTCTTTTGTTTCGGAAAAGACTCAACTCACTTGACTTTTAACCACGACGAAGACTACAGACAACTATCATCATCGCTACCATTTCCCGTCTCCGCTAGCAATATGCCGCCTGTAGTATTCCTTCGTCGTTCCAGCCGCATTGCCGGCGCTAAAGGCAACACGCCTTCTGCCGTCACCAAGACTAAGAAGAATGGCAGGCGCGGCGGACCACTGTCTTCAGAGGCGGACGACAATGATCAAAAGGACTCTCGTAGGACACTACGGAAGCGCGCCAGGACCAGCATTACGGTTGAACCTTCGGATGATCCTGAACCGACTCGCAATCAGCAGGGAATCTTGAAGCAGCTTACCGAGACTCCTCTCGACGTTTTGTTTGAGGTGCGTATCTATGATTATTTGGACTTCCTACCCGCTCGTTGTCTAAACCTTTCCTTAGATCTTTTCGTACTTGGAGCCGCTTGACCTCCTGCGAATGAGTCGCACAACTAAGGCTCTGCGTGCCCTGCTTATGAACAAATCGTCGAGCTTTGTCTGGGAGAGGGCCCGTCTGGGAATGGACGGTCTTCCTCCCATGATCGAAGGTTTCAGCGAGCCGCAGTATGCCAACTTGCTTTTCGATACCCATTGTCACGTACGTGCGTTCGTTGTGCGACTACTATTCTGAATCTCATCCCCATTGTAGAACTGCTTGAAAGCGCCAACGAAGAACGTCCAGTGGATAATCCGCATGAGGCTCTGTAAACAGTGTTTGGAAAAGAGCAAAATGTGCGTGTTAGCTCTTTCTGTTGATGGATTATCATTGACTTTGCGCAGCATGTTAACCGAGCCCGAACTTCGCGAAGCGTCCGGACAGTACCATCTTCCATATCAGGTACTGTCGATTACGCCACGTTCAATCCCTGAAGGACGGTATCACCGGCGTTCATTCGTGATGCTTCTCGCAGAGTATAATACACTCCCACTTGCAGAGCTTGATACCTGGGTCTCTAAGAAGAAGCAGGAGCACAAGGCTCTAGTTCAGGTAAGCCTGTTGGTTAGATAAACACGCGCCTACTCAACCTCTGCTGAAGTCCTGTGTGGAGTACGATAAATGGCTCACATTGAGAGCTCAGGCGCGCATGAAAGAGCTAGCTTATATTCGTCATCAACGATTCGAAAGGTTATCTTTCCTTACCTAAATATCCCGTGATCCTCACACTTTCTGTAGTGTCATTGCTCGCTTGGAGGCAGAGGGCTGGAGAGATGAATTGCAACTTGATTCAACTCGATCCGGTCTGCGGGCACAGCCGCTTGTAAATCAGTCTAAAGAGCTGACCGACAAAAGTACGTTTCTTCCCGTCAGTCTTCTTACTTGCCCTTGTCCTTACCGGTGTTCTCAGCGTGGGAGACTGTTCGACGTGGTCTGCAAGAGTTCATGTCCCAGTGCCACGCTGAATTGCTCGAGCAAAAGAAGAAAGAGGTCGTCCGCCAGCGAATCGGCCTTCTCAAGAATCTCGCGGATTCCCAGCTCCGCCAGTTGCCCGAATTACCGCCCAACCCCCCTGCCTCCGCGGTTTGTCTGTATCAGCCGTTCTTCGATATTATCAACGACACGCCAATCGAGAAAGACGTCACGGCCAAGTTGAAGAGGGCGCTCAAGAAGAGCCTCCCGGATGTATGCGAGGATTGGAGACAGGACAACGAAGAGCATCTGAAAAAGGTTCTCCGAAAGCAGGGGCGTAACGATGATCTCTCTTTGGCTGTCAACGCCTTCACCTGTACCGAGTGCTTTTATTCCCCACCCATCTTGCATTACCCGTACTTTGCCTCACACCGGTGTTTCTATTCCATGGCCTCCGTTGGTTTGGGGAAGGAAGTCCGCACGGAGGTGTGGAGCACTGAGAACGTGAAGGCACTGGATGATGTTGATTACCGGAACTGTGAAAAGGTGATACGGATGTGTGGGCTCGATCCGGCTACGGCGACTGCTGAGGATATGGACGCTGCTGATGTGTTTATCCGATGTGAGAGATGCGACTCTGCGATGGTGGCGAGAGGGTCTTTGGCGGAAGGATTCAAGAAGTTCCGGTTGATGCGGTGGCGTACGGCTATGGTAAGCTTTCTCCGAGTCCACGTTCTTTGTCGATGGGGTTTTGATGAGTTGAACGTATTAGAATCACAACCTTCTGGAGAAGGTGACGAGGGTGAAGGAGCCCGAGCTTATTGCGATGGGCCATGCTAGGGAGCAAGACTTGCTCTTGGATGCGGAAATGGAATCGACTGAGACTTCATTCGTTTGCGTTCACTGTGGTATGGAGGAGCCCCGCCCTGAACATCATCTTCGTTCCGCGTTCGTTTGTTTCGTGATGCTGGCATATCCGTCGAGCTGACTTTTCCTTTTCTGCTAGGCATGGGATCAATGATGAGGCTTACGGTCATTATCGACCTAGTTTGAAGGAGTATGGCCGGTATTTAGTAACAAAAGATTTTTATACACACGTTCTATTTCACTAATTTTGACACAGGTTTCAACCGGTCTTCGAAAGTCACACAGGTCTCTCGAAGGTCAGTCATTTAAACACAGGTGTGAGTTATATTGAAGCAAACAGTTCGTTGCTCCTACGAGTTCTTCCCGACGACGGACCGATGCCACGGCCGGCACCCGAAGTACCCTCTCCAGATATGGCAAGTCCGACTCGATATCCGACCTCACCTGAACCCAGAACGGCTCTGACGGCAAGCCTCTGGGAGCAGGTAAATGCACAAGAATGAGGCAAAGCAGGAGTAATGGGTGGAGAAAATCGGGGAGAGTGGAAGGGAGGGAAGCAGGGAGGAGGAGAGCGAAGAGGGAGGAGGGGGCAGCGGTGGCGGCGCAATGCGGGAGTAGCAAGAAGATAAGAGAGGGGAATAAGATTAGTCCGGATGGGAGGAGGACAAATAGGAATCGATTGAGACTGTAAGAGCATCATGGAAGCCGAGCACTGAGGATGAGGGAGGCCAGCCGCCACCTGGCCGGATGCAGACTCGGTGCGGACCGGAAGGGCGGCAAGCACCAACAGTTAAAGTATGCTCCCAACCCATGTTGAATCTTGATCAAATCGTGACCTGCGTCGGACTCCGGCAATGAAAAAGGAACCTGTGTCGAAAGGATGAACACAAATGGAACGTGTGTCGAATTGATGGAAAAAATTCAAACCTGTGTGTTTTCAGAGTGTTTTCAGGTTGAACTCGTGTTGAAATCGTAGGGAAATACGGACCATGTGTTGGAATGTGCATAAAATTCATTTTTGTTACTAAATACCGGCCATAAAGGAGAAAAAGTTGAATAAGTTGATGTTTGAGGTCACGCAGGTGATAACTTGAATGAAGGTAGATACCAATTGTATCGAGGACGACACGAAATCGACTTTCTCACCGAACAATTGGCTGTGCGCTTACTCAGCGACCATGTGTATCAAACTAGAGCGTTCATCATGGCTACCAGTTCCAACACCAGCTGTTTCTCGAGCTGTCTGGCTACCTCCTGCGTGAAAAGTTCCGTCCTGGCTCAGAGTGACTCAAGAAAAAGGAGAGGAGACATCACCCTGATGATCCCACTCTGTTGAGTGGACGACCGCCGCTGCCTTACAAAAAACTTCCTCAGTGCATGCGTGGTGCCTCGGGTTGATTCGAAGGATCGTGAATTCTTAACGGCGAAGCCGCCTGATACAGAATCAGAGGTTGTGGAAGTTCAGTAGTATTAATATTATGTTTGCAATGAACATCTCTTTCCACAGATTGTCGAATGAGCCATGAATGAATGAGTCTACCAAGTCGTGGATTTGACGATCAAGGAAACTCAAAGGAAACTTGCGGAATCACCGCCTGGATAGACGTTTAGGTACATAAACATAGATGTCCCGCGCACCGAGCCGCAGTATATTGAGTGATATAGGCCCCTACAGCGTGATATATGGCGTATATGATATCAGTATGATATCCCAAAGCAATCCAAGCAAACACGCCTGTCACTGTGACTCTGAAAGTACGATCACCTGACAACAACGTGCTTTCCTTTGTTCCACCATCATCACAGCGCAATGCCTCCCCGTGGGTCGCAGCGCATTTCTGGCTCGATGGCGGCAAAACCGTCCACGCCACGTTCTACTTTAAACAATCACACAGTCCCTGTTATTCCCCAGCCAGCGAACAAGTGCCGGAAGTTAG
>QLPD01001311.1:0-23789 GCA_003314085.1 Hymenopellis raphanipes | reverse complement strand
CGAGGAGGTAGACTTTTAGGCATAGACGTGTTGACGATGTAACATTGTATTGTGATGATGGGTGTTATTAAACCAAAAAAAGGACACTCAACGTGTGTTGTTCCTATTTCTTAAAAAGATACTCAACTTTGTAGCCTTAGCGTACTTTCCTCTTTGGGATGGACGAAGAATAATTCGAGAACCCCACGTTTGGCCGTGACTAGAGATGTGTAACAGTGTGCGAGAGGATGTGCGATGCCGTTCGCACTTGATGACGCTGCACAAGCTGGCAAATCGCGCGAGAGGGGTCGCACCCACGGCAACTACATAACGACGCGAAGGAAGACGTGTGTCTTCTCCCCACACCACAATCATGATATCGCTGTCATTCGCTGTTCTTCTCGGGGTCGCTGCTCTTGTGATCTACATCATCTTCAACAAGCGCGGGTCACGAGCGTCTAGTAGTAGTATCGCCAGTCTACCCGGACCACCGTCAGAGTCTTTCCTCCTAGGTAGGTTCTTTTGCTTCCCGTCTTCCTGCTATTCTTAGGCTTTGGGGGGCGCTAACGAGGGACAAAAGGGAACCTCCGGCAGTTCTACCAGAATCAAGTCGGAGTGGTATGTGGGGATTCTTGAGTGGCAGGTTTCTGATGATGGACACTTGACTTGTCTAGGCGGATTTCGAATGGATCGCCAAGTATGGCGGGGTGGTTCGGATTAAGGGTGTTCTTGGGGTGGGTTGGGGGCTCTTAGGTTTTTTGAATTGGGATTGATGCGCTTGGGTATGATAGGAAGACGTTCTGTTCGTGTCGGACCCCAAGGCGGTGCAGCACATCTACCACGGCGGGTACACGTACGAAAAGCACGTTATTCGGCGCGAGTTGATGCGTCTTACTATGGGCAAGGGCGTCCTGTGGGCTGATGGTGCGTTCAATGACGTTTTGTTTCTTTGTTTGATTGTATGAATACGGATCTTGTATATATAACGTAGGTGATGACCATAAACGCCAAAGACGGGTCATTCTTCCCGCTTTCGGTGCCGCCGAAACGCGCGCGCTAGCGCCGTATTTCACCGAGAGTGCCGTATTGGTAAGATTGGTTTCTGCCGTGGTCTTGGCGCTTAATGTTAGTACTATTGGTTTTCTAGCTTTGTACCCGGTGGAAGGAGATTATCAGCGCGGCGCAGACACCACAGGCGCCTAAGGCTATCGTTTTGGACGTGACGTCGTGGCTATCTCGTGCTACGCTGGATGTCATCGGTCAAGGTACGTTATATACATAGATAGCTTTGACAAGTCGGAATGAGACCGCCGGCGGTCGACTGACTGACGTTCCCACAGCTGCCTTTGACTATCAGTTCAATGCGCTGAGTGACAGGGACAATGTCCTGCGGCGCGCTTTCGCCGGTGTCCCGTGCGTCCTCACCTCACCTCCTCACCTCATCTCCCAGACTAACGTGAACTATTAATTAACAGGAATAAGACCTTTGGACAGCCGTCCAAGACGTCGATATTCTTCCAACAGATTCTGCAGCACCTGCCGATTCCGGTGATCACGTACTTTTTCGGGCGCTCCGCGGGGTTCGCGCCTGCAAGGGAGCTGACGCGGCTCGCGGTGGGCGTGTCGAGGGAGCTGGTTGAGCAGAAGACGAGGGCGTATTCGGATGGGGAGGGGGGACGGGATGTTATCAGTTTGTTGGGTGAGTGCGTTCTACTGTGTGATGATGGTTTGGGAGATTGACAAGCAAGCGCCGCCCCAGTTCAGGCTAATCTTAATGAGAAAACGGGGAAGGGATTGACGGAAGAGGAGATGTTGTCGTCTATGCAGTACGTGTTTTTTTGTTTTTGGAAAGGCGGGTTTTGATCGTTTGTTACTAGGACTGTTATGGGTGCAGGGCATGAGACGACGGCGAATAGTCTGAGCTGGACGTTGTTTGAGCTCGCTAAGCATCCTCATATGCAGAAGAAACTCCGACAGGAAATCTGGGGTGTCGAGAAGGAGCTTGGGGGGGCTGAGTTCTCGCCCGTCAACTTTGAAGCGATGCCTTACCTCCAAGCCGTAATGAAGGTCAGTCTCGGTTTAGCTAGTACTACTTGTTGATGATGGCTGATAAGAGATGATGCCACAGGAAATTCTTAGGTTCCATCCAGTCTCGTACTATGGAAACCGAGAGGCGACCAAGGATGATGTTCTCCCGCTGTCCAAGCCGATAACGAGTGCTACTGATGGACGCACGATCCGGGAGGTGTTGGTGCCCAAGGGGACTTCCGTGTACATCTCACTTGCTGGCTATAACCGGTGAGTTCGCCTCTCGCCTCTAGATGACGGTGTTTTGTTTATATTGTCACTATGTACTATAGGAACGAAGATATTTTCGGGGAGAACCCGCATGCCTTCATACCCGAGCGCTGGCTTGACGGCGCTGTGCCCAGGAAGGGCAGCACGGCTGTCGGCGTGTACGGAAATTTGTCAGTTGTCCACTTTCTTTTTGGTCTTCAGTTCGGATTGAATTGAGTGTAACTATTATGTATTATAGGATGACTTTTGGCAGCGGGATCCGAGCGTGTGTCGGTAAGCGTCTAAATCGCGTCTCTCTGAAGTGGAGCTCACTTGCTCTCTTTACTGTAAAGGATGGCGGTTCGCGTACGTCTTGATACTCACTGTCTTGCTCGACTCACTTCATATGACTATTAGGCTGCTGGAGTTTCAGACTATACTCGTTCATCTCATCAAGGACTTTGAGTTCGGCGTCGATCCGACGTTGTCGAGCAAATTGCGGCGTGATGGGGCGCTGATCATGTTGCCGATGCTTGAAGGCGAAGATGAGAAGGGACCGCAGATGCCGTTGTATGTGGCTTTGGCGAAGAGAGGTGGTGATGAGTAGGAGCTGCCATGGTAGCAGACTGAATTCAAGGTTGTTTTGAATCCGATTAACGGTTATTTCGATTCTGAGGCTACAAATTTATGTTGGGTTCATATTGATCGAGTATAACTCTGATGCCTTTGACTGCTTCAAATAACTCCCACATTGGTGTGAATAGGTGACAGTGCGCGTACTAGGGCCAACATCGAACATACCCTACATATAGTACAGTGCACACTCGGAAGCTTGCGCCAAACAAGAAAAGTCGTTATCGGAATCCCCGGGCCCTGTGGAAGTCGGGCAGTCGGAGTTGTGGCTGCCACAAATAGAGCCTCTGGCAGTATTGCAGACATGATTGCCAGAGTGGCCCCTTCCAGGCCTCTCAGTCAGCTCTCAGTTTGGTCACCACAATTTCAACATCCTCAAGCGTGCATAATAGCGGGCGTATAGGTACTGTCACGGTTATTGCAATCGTGCACCGTGGCCCGGGTCAGAGTCTTCTTGGCCGGGGGGTCATTATTCAATGTGTCCCAGTTGACTAGAAGAATTGAGAGCCAAGTGGGCTCTTACAAATGTGTCTATTTCACTAATCTTGCTTCAGAAAGATTGAGTGCAGCGGTGGATACAGGTATTACATATGAAGTTCAAGAATGAAGGAGAACTCATGGTACAGTACAAATGGAATGATGAGGTTGAGTATACAAATGGATAATGAAACACAGCAATGCAAAGCGAGACGACATATGGAAGAACTTAGCGAATTAATCTTTGACTTGTAACGTGGCGGATAATCCAAAGTGCTCACTGACCCACAGTCCACCGCCGCTGAGCTCCGAGTCTGGCGAAAGTTTCAACCCCACTCCGATTATCTCTGGCTCCGAGACGAGAACCTTTCGCCTCTTATCCGGAGGAGAGAAGGAGAAGATCCTGTCCGGACGCGATTTCGTTGCTCTGCGACCTCCTTGATAGCCCCAAGTGTGGCCTTGCTTCCCCACAAGCCCTGCAGCAGCGTCAACCAATCCCAACTTCCTGAAGAAATCCTCGTTTGTCTCTTTCATCTCGGGCATGGCGTACGAAGGATGCTCCTCGTTGTACACAAAGGTAAGAGGCATCGTCCCGGCGATAATCCCGCCACTAAAACTATCCGATTCCCGCAGCTCGCGCTGACACTCCTGCATCTGCCTCCGACTGTACCTAACGTGCTCAGGCTGATCATCGAGCTGCGTGTTTATGAGCAAAACGTAACGCGTCCTCCCGTCCGTGATACTCTGCAGCTTGATGCTGATCGCGACCGCGAAGCGCTGCTGCTCTGACAGCCCGTACGCGATGGTGAAGGCATCGCGCACGAACACGGTGCGCTCAATGAGCGTGACGTTCCCGTGCATCCACTCCTGCGGAAACTTGGTCTGGTCGACGGGCGTCACCATAAAGTGGCGCCGGATCCACGGGTGCTTGTTGATCGCGTGGCGGAGCGCTTTCCCGTGGACCTCTTGAAGCATGATAACGCACGGCCCGGGCGAGTCGTCGGGGGACACGCAGCCGAACACAACTTTTTGGAGATGGTTGAGCGCGGTGGTGACGCGCTCGGCGGTGTGAAAGTTTTTGAAGTCGAGATTCCAGGACACGATACGGAGGGAGGAGTGTTCCTGCATATAACGAGTGGGATATGGGGTGTGTTTCCAACCGAGATAATAAGGATTCTTGGCCTTATCGCAGTCAGGCAGAAAGCGATAGAGCTTTAACTCCTTTTTAGAAGATGGCCGATTGGGGTCCAGCGTTTCGACGTAGTCATACTCTTCATTGAAAGCCGGGAGATGCGCCAAGTGCGGCGGGGGTCCAGGAGGAGGAGACTTTGTATATCGTTGAGGACGGTTCGGATAATGTAACCACTGAGGAAAGGGCATCTTGAATGTTGGCGTTAGTTGACGCGATGTGGCGCAGAAATGATACTGACGATGATGGATCGTTAGGAGCGTGTTGTTGATGTTGAGGATAGCAAGAAACAAGAACAAAGGCACTGGATTGAAAACAACGGTGGTGAAAGCGCGAAAGAGAGATTCACGGACTTGAACAGAAATTTAATGGTCGGAGGAAGCACGGCGTTGTTGAATAATCTAGAAGGTTAGATGCCTGAAACGCGGATTCGCACGTCGATGATCATCATCAGGTCTTCGGACCTGCTTCTCTTTTTGCACGAGGCAGGTCCTCTCGCTTACTCTGATGCCTCGCGGCAGCGTGACCGAGTATTCGGACCTGAGGTGAACGTTTATAAAACTAACTTTAAACCACATAGATGTTGCCCCACAATCCACTGTCCAGGTCGATGCGCAGACGATCTGAGCTGTTGACTTGTGCAGGTCCAAGTATGATAGTTGGGTGCCTTGTTCATTTTTTTGCCTTTTGGCTTATTGTGGATACCGTCGCAGATCTTTCTGAGGATTATCATATGCGTGTCAATTGGACCTCAGCAATGTGTAGATCGGGACCAGATCAGCCAGGGCACTTGCTTAAGCGCCTTTGAGTTGATTTTTGGACGTCCAGACGTAATCACCATTCCATGTTGATACATCGTCTGCTAAAGAGCCTTTGGTCAATCCGATTGTCATGACGACAGACTAAAGAGACGCACCAAGTGTTGAAGCTTTAGTCAATGCTGCTTGATGTACGCATTGCAGAGAAAAGACTGAATGTTTATACGGAGCGGAAGTAAATACGTGACATTCTTTAGACGCCCGGAGCTTATTACAGAACGACACCTAGAATGTCTTTGTCGTAGACTGGGGTTAATTTTACAGTCGAATCGCCGTTAAGTCAACGGAAGACGTGTCGAGGGCCGGAAATATGAATTCGGAGCATGCGTGTGACTCATACATGGGTACGACGACGTCCTGGAGCGCCACGGAAATGATCGATGGTGGAAGCGGAGTCCCATACAACGGAGGCGGCCAATCAAAGAGAAGTGTCTCGTCCATCGTGCTCCGCAAGGTATAGACAAGTTCATCTCATGACGCACAAGTAGGCGAAATCGGATAACCGGTTGTTTGTCCACCGTCAGAGAAGAACGCCCCAATCCCGAATAGCCTGCTGTGTGGGAGAGACTACAGCCAGAGAAAGCAATGATTTGACCATTCGAGGTGAAAGAAGTTCAAGGGGATTTTGGAGTTGCAGGCGGTAACATATACACAGCGGGAGATTGACGCGCGGGAGGAACCCGTGACCCGGGCTTGAATGAGAAAATCGGAGTAGGCACCACCGTTAATTGACGTCGGGACAGATAGTGGGAAAGAAAAAGTGTTATCAGCGCGCTGTAAGCGCATGAGTTCCATGGTGAACGGAGCCATCGTTGATTGGCGTCTAAGAAAAAGATAAAGGGCGACACGGAATGACATACCACCTATCCCAAGAAGAGAACCGAGTATGAGAACAGGTCGACTAGTGCAGCGCCAAAGAGGCGCGCGCGCTTGTCATTTGAAACACCGCCTTACCCATCGTCGCGCTGTAGTCCTTAGAGAAGCAGTGACCCGGAAGGTGCGAGAGACAGTGTGAGGCCAAATGCGCTCGGAGGTTTTCCACATCAAAAGCTGTCGGAAATAGAGCTGTTGAACGTTGTGGAGTTTCAGAACTAGGGCGAAGGATAATGGGCTGATAAAGGTGACGAGTATTGCGTCTATAACTCAGTAGCTGCTGTAGCGTAAGTCAAAGTCTAAAAGGTTTCGGCTCTTCGATTCGAGGTTTCGATAGTCTGGCAATCTAAGTAGGTGACGCCAACCGTTAGCACTAGTTGAAAAGAGTGATTTAAGTTACGGAGCCGGCCAATAATGAGGAGAAAGTAACAGAGAGCGGGACAATTCGTTGACCAGTATGAATGGTGCTTAGACCAAGGCGATTTCGTTGTGGTTCGAGAGCAAGAGTGATGGCACACGTGTTCGCGATCAAGGCTTCGTTGCAACCACCGTCATGGTCTGAAAATTTAAAAATGCGTAAACATGGATTGCTCTAGCTCGATTCCTTGTGTCCATCCTCGCCTCTCTTCTTTGAAACACGAACAGAGCAGCTGCAGCAAATTCGGACGGCTGGATTTTACTGGTCGCCTCCTGGTCCGCTCCGTATCACTATCGCCTAACGGAACACGCCACTCTGGGATTCGTAGTTACAATAGGACGACAAAATTACATGGCCAGATCATCTTCAGCTTTAGGCACCGATAAATTGGCGTCCTAGCTCTGGAATGATTATACAGCTCCTCCGTTTGTTCAGATGTTCACTGTTGAATCCGCGCCGTGCAGGCACTCGGGGCCGCGAAATTCGGCTCAAGATGTCATTGCGAAGTACAAGTTCGATGCTTGGGGATGAATCGATGACTCAAGGGAGTCTTTTGTTCACGCCAGGCCACCGGCAAATCACTGCGGGCTGGACTACGCAAGCGTTTTCATCTGGCATTCATGCACCTCGAGTTTGGACACCGAAATCAGTCGGTTAAGGCTCTAGGCGTAGCATCCGCCGGCAATCTCTGTCCCGAAACCGCAGGCGCGTTTCGTGCACAGAGAGGTGTATGCTCGTGACTACATTGCGGCTGCGAAGTCTCAATGAGAGGACTTTCGCTCACTGGTCAGTACTTCGATTATGCTCTTTATATGATCCAATGTTGATATGCTTTCTTCGTAACCTAGATGACTCGCTATATCGGTATTACCCGCTGGGGAGTCATATACTGCGCCACCGTCACTGCAGCACAGGCTTCCCGTTGAGGCACTTCTCCAATCAACCATATATATGACCGCTCGATCATTTGGAGCACAGCTCTCTCCCTCCAAATCAACAATGTCAAGGATGCATGCATACGCACTCCATGATGAGCTCTTCGACGCCGACGACGATCCCCCTCGTTTTTTGAAGGAGTTGGAAAACAAGCGCAGACAGAATAGGCTTGCCGCCCAGCGGAGCCGGCAGCGCAAGAAGGAATATGCGCAGCAGTTGGAGGAGCGTGTTGGGGAGTTGAGTAAGCAGTTGGCTCGGTGGAAGGCGACGGTGGAGATCTATGAGGGGGTGATGAGGGCTCATGGAATTGGACCGTTGTATTCTTGTACGTCTCTTTCAATCGCGTTGCCGTGCCTTATGCCCCTTGCAGAGGATCTTCCATCATGTATTCTTTCCGTTGAGAATGGACTCTCCAGGGCAAGCTTGTTGAAACGAATGATTTCTGTTCAGAGATGGATACTGTCTACCTGTCAACTCCTGAGACTCGCCGCAGCACTTTGCTTAATGCATAGCATGAATGGAAAATGGCAATACACTTGCTGCGCAACTGCCAACTGTTATGGTGCGAATACGGTCACGCGATGCCTCGAGAAAGGACTGGAATTTGGAGATGTCTATCTTCTGATTCTCCTAACTCATTGCCATGGACGTTTGCAAACAACTTGAAACCTCAGAAGAACGACTAGGAGCCTTGAAGCTTGAAGGATCAAAAATAGCGCACGACTCCGCAAAGGACTCATGAGCAAGGTGACAGGGAGCGCTAGCTCCGTCTGAGATCCTTTGTGTTGGGTCAACGCGCGTCACTATTGAGGGCAGGTGAGCACCGTAATGACCAACGTGAACAGTGTCGCACTACTGCGCAAAGTCCAATGCGTTCACTGGGTCTCACTGAGGATTATGAGACGGCGCCACATACAGCAAGACCGCATGGGACTGTGGGGGATACCGTGGGGACGAGAAGATCGGTGTATCTCAAACAGGAAACCGAAGAAGGTCGCATATATAAACGGAGCGTCAGGTGTCGTTCCATCCCATCTTCTTCTCAAACCACCACCATCTATCCCTTTGATCAACAAAAGATGCTCTGCCTTGCCAAACTCTCTGCCTTGTCCGGACTTGTCGCAGTCGCCGTCCTCGCCCAGGACACGACCTCCACCACAGCAGACGCAACCTCCGCCACAGGCACAAGCACTGCCGGGGGTACGGTCCCGACAGGCATTTCGCCTTGCATCACGATGTGCGCAATGAGCGCTACACAGTGTGATTTGTATGTTGACACCCCGCTAAAACGTGGCTCAAGAACTAATATACCTCTCCAGCACCGACGCAACGTGTGTCTGCACGAACACTGCGTACCAGAGCGCCGTTGCTTCTTGCATAAACACCAATTGCCCTGACCAGCTCGCCGCTGCTCAGCAGATTCAGCAACAACAGTGTGCCGGTGAGTTTGACCAGGTGGACTTGGGCATACGTTATGCTCAAGCTTTTTCTTAGGTGTGAGTTCTGGGACCGCGTCTGCGTCTGCATCTGCGACTAGTGCGGCGGGCACTTCGACTCGTCCTGCCACTAGCACTGGAGCAGCAGCGACTACCAGCCACAGCTCCAGCCACGCCGCCAGCGGCAGTTCGACTCACGCTTCTTCCTCCGGTACCTCTAGCGTACGGTCGGGAGCTAGCGCTGCTGCGACCACCTCCAACGCCGCTGCCGGTCAGGTGGCTGGTATGGATTACTCCAAAGTCATGACTGGGGCCGTCTTGGTGGCTGGAGTGCTTGTCGGTGCAAACATGTTGTAATTAGATCTCTTCGTTAGCGCCATCTTTGGGTCGGTTTGGACAATTTGTATATACCGTTGGACCTCTTACATACGATCTATAGTGTTGCCGCATAAAAACGTAATTTATTGACAATAAAAGCATGTCGATGAACATTCTCAACGTGTGTTAGGGTGACTTCGAAAGAAGTTGACCGAATAGCCCAGAGCTGAGAACCATTCCTAGTGTCGAGGTGAAAATATCTAGGGTGTTGAGTTGACATGAATGTTGGATCGTTCAACGTGTTCATCACAAATTAATTGTTCTAGAGCAATTCTAAAGGCTATGTGAGAGAAGTTTGACGTGTTCGACGTGTGTTCAGTTATATCCTTCTTCAGTCGTACTTCAAGAAAGACGCACTTGATCCTTCTGGTCATCGGTAGGCTAGTACTATAGAAACGACTGACTTCCGACACCTCAGTAAGTGTGAGTACTTGTCAACGAGACTTTTTGCAGGTGACTACGCTTCTAAAGTCTGGACGGTCATTAATGTCCACTTGGCTGGAGCTCTTCACCTTCGCCACACGCGGTTAGCCTCGTAAACGAGGGTCAAGGTCAAGCATTCAAGCTCAAGACCGGGCGTCCTCTTCCGACTGCTTTGTACAGTGTACTTACATCGGCAAATGCCGGGCCGGAGCAAAATTGCCTCATCACATCAAAACAGACCAAAACTTGGAAACGCATAAAAGGCTCACTCTTGTACCACGAGCACCGTTTTGTCCCCCGTCACTACCTCTCGCTATTCCCCCCCTGCCTGTGTCATTCTCCTCACTATCGCTCTCTTGATATCGCGGCTACCACAAGCTGAACTTACGACAACACATACAACTCGAAATGATCGCTCTTGAACAATCGTCGCACCGTTTGGTCTCGCTCCGCCGTCCCCGCCGACGATGACGTTGGCCTATTTCGTCTTTGCTCGTGTGAGTCGCCTACAGTACGTTATTCCCTATGATTGCTTATCAACTCTGACAGACACATAAGCAATTCACTGGATTCTCTTCATTTGGGGCACTGGCCTTCGCCATCGCCGCCCACCCCTCCACCCTTACAGCTGCCCCCGGACACCCTTACGACCAGCGCGCTCATCGGACATCAGATGTCACCTTTTTACATTCCTCGTCCTCGTTCGGCCACCACTATACCTCACATGCCAGGCCCCGGAATTCCACGCGGCCATCCGAATGTAAATGAACCAGTTCTGGATATGCTTTTTGGGTAGCGATGGTTGTCTGGAGCTTCGACGCGCGTGCTGGTTCCCGAGTCAAGTCCCGAGTCATCAAGGGGATACCCATGGAGCGTCTCCCGCGCACGATGAACTCGGACGAACTGCAGCTCACGACAGGGAAGTGTACTAGCGCGAAATTCGGATTTACTGTGGAGGTCTCGCGTCACTTGGAAAAATTTACGGCTTTACCATATTTCTGACAATTGGACGCGTTACAAATGAAGCTCTTTCAACAAATTGAAGCTTACGAATCGTTCTTATTCTCAGTTCTGCGCATGTCTCAATATCGTTATAGGATTCGTCTACAGGAGCACTACAGTTCTTGAATATATCGCATCTACAAGATGCTTCGCAGTTTTTCTCTCTTCCCTCCCAACCAATCGTGAATCGTCATCGAATACACGACCCCATCTTCAGTGACACGATCGCTCCCGTCCGCCACAGTCTTAAAATGTGGGTACGGCGAGCCGTGTTTGGGCGGAGAAACTTCATAGCATCTATCCTTCGTTGAGTTTGCAAGTGACATTACCGGAAAGAAAGCCTACCGCATAGTGCCTTCGCGCGTCAATCCGAGTTTCTCTGCCGCCTTCTGACTCCTGATGTTCTCTGGCGGGGTTCTCCATCCAACGCGTACGACATGAAGCTCGTCGAACGCGTAGGCGAGGAGGAGATGACAGGCATGCGTGAAGATGTGTGTCCCACGGAACTCGGGAAAGATCTTGATGCCCATGATCTTCACGTCGAGTGTCGCTTGGGTTGGATCGCAACCGAGGCTGTAGATGGACGTTCTTAGTGAGATGACAGGCGACGGAGAGTCAACCTACGCTAGAACGCCAGCCAGTTTTCCTGTCTGCTTGTCTATAGCCGCGAACGACAAGATGTTGGGTCTGCGTCGTTGCTTTTCCATGTACTTCAAGGTGTCCTCTTTGCTTTCTGCAAGACGGGTGAGTGCGATTCATTGTATGATATCGTTTCGCGTTCTGACCATAGGGCTTTCCGTTAGGGAACGGATAGAACCAAACGTCGTCCACGTCTTGAGATGGCTTCATGAACGCATCGGATAGCTCTTGGGCGTGCAAAATGGGCTGTGGATCATTTATTGTAATCGCTCGAAGTCAAGGTCTCCGACGTACGATAAGGGGCTCTAGACGAAGTTTCTCTGTTTCCAGTGGAGATCGTGGAACTGGGAGGACGCTGTTCAGGTCGTATTCCTGCACGGCCGTGTTCTCATGCAACTCTGTAAACGGCGGTGCGGGAGGAGCGGGCTGGTACGTGTTGAGATATTGCATCGTCGTGTTAGGTAGGACGTGAACGAGAATTCTCGGGGTCCTTACCTTATACAACGTACTGATGGGTGAGTAAATATGCCACTACCGTCATGTGCGCCTTTCTGATGCTTACACCGTCAGGATTCGAAATCTTGGCGTTCCGAGCCAGCTCGTGTTGGTTACTCGAATTAATTCAGACTCGGGCTACCCATGTCTGGAAGCTGGGAGTAAGGAAGTATTTATATTTATTCTTAAAAGTCATACTTGGAGGTATGCACCTAAATTGTGATGATGCCCTCTGAACGCAATGTCTTCTCTGGCGCTGACTCTTTGCGCGACTTTCATAATCCGGGGAAGAACGTCCCGCTTCCTGTATGTCTGTTTTTATTCACTTGGTACCTGCAGTTGTGTTGACGGGTTGTGTAGCTCGTAGAACTTCCTGAGCACCCGTTCACTTCGTTCGGTGTGCGGATTTATGCTAAGATGTTGACTATGACTCCCTCTGCGAATGTCAAGGCGTTGCCTGGTACGCCAAGTCTATCCTTTCGCACACGTACTTATTGACTGAAATGAAATGGCATGTAGCTTTGAATATGATGCTCCGCGCGGAAGAGTCTGGCGAATACCATCCGCACACGGATAAGATTGTTGAGTGTTCGTCTGGGAATACGATTCTGTCGTTGGCCATTTTGAATAATCTGTATGGAGCACCGGATATTACGCCTGCGGCGTATATATCGAATAAGACGTCGCTGCAGAAGCTGCAGATGCTTCGATTTTTTGTGGGTGTCCTTTTCATATATATATTCTTGGGCTTACCATGAGCGCTAGGGCTTAGAGGTGTACGTTTTTAGATTTCTTGCTATTTCGGGGTCCATTGAACGCCACTTGTAGAAAGCTATTTGGCGGCCCGGCGCAAGTCGAGCCTAGTGATCCTCTCGGTGGTATCTACGCTGCGATTGAGGATGGTAAGAAGGAGAATCATTGGAATCCGGGACAGTATTCCAATTTTTCTGTATGTTCATCTCTTTCTTCGTCTCTTTACAATGGGAGGCTGATGTTGTGGATAGAACAGCGAAGCGCATATGCGTTGGACTGGGCCTCAACTCATTGAACAGTTGCCGAATATCTCTGTTTTCGCAGCGGCTATTGGAACGTCCGGTACATTCATGCTCCCTTCTTTTTGTTTAGACTTGCCCTCATATTTCCTTGAAGGAACTATGACCGGGACGGGGAGTTACCTTCGCTCTGTCAAACCTGATATCGTGAATCTTGGTGTTTTTACAGCTCCCGGTGACCGAGTCCCTGGTCCTCGACCTATTGATTTGATTCAGGCGGTCGACCTGCCGTGGCGGGAGGTCATCACTTGTGAGGAACACGTCTCTTCGATTGACTCGTATGCTCAGAGCTTGGAGCTTTGTCGGCAAGGCTTGCTCTGCGGCCCGAGTTCGGGGCTTGCGCTCAAGGGGCTCTATCAGTATCTTGAGAAAATGAGAGACGAAGGACGTCTGGATACGCTGAGGGGTGCGGATGGGTTTGTTAGCTGTATGTGAAATTTATGCTTGGTTTGTGATATTAAATGATAACACATCCGCGCACAGGTGCTTTCATTTGTTGCGACCTCCCGTTTTTATACATCTCGGATTATTTCTCGAAGTTGCCTCCGTCATCATTTCCGGAGGTCCTACGCCCAGAGCTGTTGGATGTGGATCTCTATCCTTATGGAATCGATTGGAAGATCACGTTCGAGCGCGCTCGGGAGTTGGTGCGCAGGAAAACGACGATTGTCCTCGATCTACGCGACGCCGTGGACTTTCACGCTTCTCATGTCGCCAATGCGGTTAATCTGGATTTGAACGCGTCAAAAGAGCCTAATCCATTTTTGAATCCTCAAGTCCTGGTTCGGCAGTGGACAATGCTGAATGGGGCGTTGAAGGACCATGCGGGGCTGTATGGTGATGGGGTGGAGGATGTGGTGGTACTGTCGTATGATGGACATTCGGCTAGCATTGCGACGAGCGCGTTGAGACATTACGGAGCGCGGGCATTTTATGTCGGTGGGGGGTATGATGCGGGGGTGTGGAGGGCGGCGGGGTTGGAGAGTAGTGATAGTAGTGTTAAGCCTGGTGTAGTCCAGCGTCTTGTTCGTTTGTTCTTCTGAGAGGTGCAATACACAAGCTGGCGGCGGCGCGTCGGCCCGCTCGTTGCGGAGTTGGAATTTCTCCTCTTTTCCTCTTCCACCATCTGTCCTAGAACAGTAGCGGGATAATGCAAAATGAGGGCTTGTTCGGCAAAGGTGCGACTTGTACTTGTGGTTTTTCGTATTACGCATTTTCGAGCTGAACTGGTTCGGACTTATTAGCACGCGGTTCAGCTAAATAAATAACGACGACCATGGCAGTACTCAGTCCTCTGCTACTCTACAATGAGCACCACCGTTCAGACCGCTAGCGCAAATGGACAGACGCAGAACACCTCGACTCCTGCAGGACCCACAGATCAGACCAACTATGTACCGCGACGAAAGATCATCACCATATTCCTCGCGTGCGCGACGGTCAGTATAACTGGGCTTTTGGACGAGACGATGATTGCAGTGTGAGCATTGCTGGTGTTTGAGTCGTTGGCATTGCTAATTCTAGGATAGAGCGCTACCTATTATCGGGTCTGAACTTGGTGGAGGAAATCAGATTGGATGGGTCGCGACCTCTTTCTTCATGTGCGTGTTTTTCTTTCTCTCCTTGGACCAGTCGGGAGACTGACTTTTGGATACCTAGAACGAGCACGGCGTTTCAGTTGACGTATGGTCGGCTGTCGGATATCTGGTCAAGGAAGACAGTCCTTTATGGCTTGATGTTTATATTCTTCATCGGCAATTTAGGCTCTGCGTTTGCTACGTCGTTTATCCAGTTGCTGGTTTTTCGAGCTGTGCGTGTTCTTTCACGCGGAGTGTTTCTTTCAGTTGACGCGTCTTATTTAGATTGCAGGCATTGGCGGTGGCGGGATGCCTACTATTGGCCAAGTCATCGTGTCTGATACTGTATGTCACGTCTCTTGTGATCTTTGACCTCTGTTAATCACGCTGTAGGTTTCTCTAAGAGAAAGAGGCAAATATCAAGGCATCTTGGTATATCTGTTCAAGTTCGCCCATGTCATAGCATGATACTAAATACTTTTCAGGGTATTTCAGTAGCTTTTGCGAATGGTGTTGGTCCTCTTATTGGTGGAGCTTTCGCGCAAAATTCGACTTGGTGGGTCAATCTAACTACCGTCTGATCGACACGCAGCTCATTCGTGTATAGGCGCTGGATATTCCGTCTCTTGCTGCCCATGACTGTCTTCTCTGTATTATGCGTGCACTTCTTCATGCCTCTAAAAGAAGTCGAAGGTGACTGGAAAATGTTAATTCATTTCGTGTTCTTGTAAATGCGCAATGTTGAACATTTCGTGGAAGAAAACTCCGACGGGTCGATTTCATTGGATCGTTCCTAATTCTTGCTACAACCATTCTAGTCGTGGTATGTGGCCTTGGAATCTGCACAGATATTTACTTCTGACAATCATAAAAACAGATGTCGCTTACTTGGGGTGGCACGGATTATTCTTGGGACAGCGCCCATGTTCTTGCTGCGTTATGTGTTGGCGTGGCCACTTCCGTGGGCTTCATAATCTGGGAAGGGAAGTTCCCTAAATACCCTCTTCTGCCACGTAAGTTATTTATTCGTTGCACATCGTGGTATTGCTGAACTGTTGTCAACAGTCTACATCTTTCGACAACGCATCGTGGTTGGGGCCGCTATCACCCATTTCATCAATGGCTACCTCACGATGGTTCAAGTGTTCTATCTGCCTACGTTCTATCAAGTAGCGTACGGTTACTCGCCCGTCAAGAGTGCGGCAATTCTTCTGGCGCTCACTGTAGTTCAAAGTACTGCATCTCACCACCTGTGTAACCCAGCTGACGAGAGCTCCGTTCGTAGCCTTCGTCTCCTCTGGTTCGGGCCTGATTATTACTTGGACGGGAAGATATCGAGTAAGGATGTCTAACTCTGCTCTTTCAGCTACTTATCTTTTCCAGGAATTGATTCTGACGGGTTGGGCCGTGTGGGCCGTCGGTCTGGGTTTACTTGCCACACTGAACGCGGATTCGTCGTTGGGAAAGCAAATTGGATATTCTCTTCTGACAGGATTCGGCGTCGGACAGACACTTCAGCCGTGCGTTTTCGTTGTGTGCGTGTTCTGGACCAGATTACTGAACACAGTTTTAGGTCACTGGTCGCCGTTCAAGGTGCCGTTGAGCGCAGAGATATGGCGGTGGTCACTTCCATGCGGTCGTACGTTATCTCACTCTAGTTGGCAATGAGCTCTGTTAGACTAACTCTTAAATACAGATTCGTTCGTAACGTCGGGGGAACTCTCGGCCTCGCAATATCTGGAACACTTGTGTACGTCTCCTTCGATGCTTCTATTCCGACGGACTGACTCCATTTTAGAACAAACGTTTTTCTCTCCAACTTGCGGAAACTCGATTTAGACCAGGCGGTGTACGATGCCCTAGCCCAAGATCCTCTCGCCGCACGCTCTATCGATGCCGAAACAGCTTTGCTGGTAAGCATCGTGGAGGGTTACCGAAAGGGTTTCCGGATCGTCTTCATCATTCTTGCGTCGTTGGCGGCGTTTGCGTTTATCATTTCGATGCTTCTCATGACCCATAATACTCTGAAACGGGAGGACGATGAAAGACTGAAAAAGGAAGCAATGGAGAGGTTAGATGCTAAGAAGGTGAAGCAGGAACAGGATGCGGAGAAGTCGGAGGTCAAGTAGATGGCGTAGTAGGCGTGGATTCATCACACCATCCAAACGTTAATTGAGGTGCCACAATCAGAATGATTCCTGGGAGAGGTTGCCGGGATGACTTTCACATATACAAATGCCTGACCCAATTCGAAGTGAGCTGGATCGTTTCTTCCCATCAATCACGTCAAGACTAACAAAGAATTTTTTGTGAATAGGTTTCTCAGGAGTTATCCTAATGGGCCTAACTCTGTAGTCCTCCTGCTGGTTCGTCCGATGAAATGAACTGAAGAACGTCGTTCGCAATGAATATATCCGATGTTTAAAGGCGAATGGTACTTTCCTCAAACACGTAACCATGCCTGCAGACCCATTATTGAACGTGTACTCTGGCGAAGAGGGTCTCCTCGACTACTACGACCCCGACAAGAATCCCCCGGTTCCTGTGGGTGTCTATTCCTATATCGATATGTATAGGGCTGACCAGCGGCGATAGCTGGTGGAACTCCCAAAGTGCTTGAATCCCCTGCGCGATGGTTAGGTTTTATCGTTTAGACGAACGCCTAATTCTCATTTAGACTCTTTGCCATTAGATGGAGTCAGAATATACGCCAAGCTCATGAATTGCTTACCCGCTACAAACGTCAAGGCGCTTCCTGGTGTGCACCACAATTGTCGCCGTTCCCTTCCTCTCGACTGATGTCTTGGGTATCGACAGCTTTGAACATGGTTTTGCGTGCAAAGGAAGACGGTCGCGTCACGCGCGATACCCATACGATTGTCGAATACTCTTCTGGAAGCACTGTCATCTCCTTGAGCCTCATCGCGAACATTATGGGCATCCCGAAGGTCAAGGCGTACATGTCGAACAAGACGTCTGAGGCGAAGCTCAATCTTCTTCGGTTCTTTGTGAGTGTTTAACATTCATTGAGACTCTTGGAACTCACTTGCAGTTGTAAGGGCCTTGATCTGTAAACCTCCTATCCTTACATCTTGAAGGCCCGTGTACTCATTTCTGTACAGGACTGTGTTCGGCGGTCACGGTCAACCCGAACCGCTGGATCCAAACGGAGGGATATATCAGGCTACTGTGCATGGACAGCAGGAAGGCTGGTTTAATCCAGATCAGTACTCGAACTTCCAGGTATGTATAACATCATATAGCACGAGTCCAAACCCCCCACTGACAACCGAATGTAGAACTTTGAATCTCATATGCGATGGACGGGACCACAGCTGCTCAAGCAGCTACCGGAACTGAAAGTGTTTGCGGCTTCCATCGGAACATCGGGTGAGCAAGAGGACAGGCCGCGCAAGATGCCATAGGATTGATTAGGTCTTGGTAGGCACGATGACAGGAACCGGTCTTTATTTGAAGGAGAAAAAGCCGTCTGTCACCAGAGTTGGGTATGCTTAACTGTTACTTGGCGAGGAGCGCTATGCTGATCGTTCGAACTAGGGTGTGTACAGCGCCTGATGACCGTGTCCCCGGCCCACGTTCGTTCAGTTTGCTAGCCCCGGTCGAGTTCCCTTGGCGCGACTCCGTCGACGGCATTGAGGAAATAGCGTCGTTCGAGTCGTTCGAGAAGAGCTTGGAGCTGTGTAGGAATGGTTTACTTGTTGGACCGAGCTCTGGACTTGCGTTGCTTGGCTTGATCAAGTACCTGGAAAGAGAGAAAGCGGAGAAAAAACTGGATTCTTTGAGGAACGAAGATGGGGAGATACCTTGTCAGTGCTAAGTACAGACCTCTGACTGTTGATTGACTGGGAGGCATATAGGTGTCTTTATTTGCTGCGACCAGCCGTTCCAGTACATCAACGACTATATGGCCAAGTTGGGCCCGTCATATTTCCCGGTCATTAACAATGCTGAGCTATTGGATGTGGATCCATACCCGTATGTCACTTTCTCTTTCCCAACTACGAGGATAATGTACTGATGTTTGTTGATAGATACAACATCGACTGGGAAGTCCCTCCAGATCAAGCGCATAGTATGCTTTTTGACCCTCACTGGACGCCTCCCAAGGTCGTCGGCATTGCGCCGGTGAAGGGCGTAGCGACGGCGGATGAAGAGCTCGACGCGAAATTCAATATCAACGATATCGTCGTGTTGGATTTACGGGACCAGGAAGCGTTCAACAGCAGCCATATCCCCGGCTCGATCAGTTTCCCGGTGGACTCTCTGCGGGACTTGAATCCGTACCAGGATCCGCCGACGATGGTTAGGCAGTTTAGGTTGCTGGACAAGGAGCTCAGTGATCCCAGCACGGATTTGGGATCCAAGTTGACGGGGAAGGTGGTGTTGACGCTTTCGCATCGAGGACATATTGGGAGGTTGGCGATGAGCGTTTTGCGTAATCGAAAGGTGAAGGCGCATTGTGTTATGGGAGGAAGTGAGGAGTGGAAGAAGAGTGGGCTGTGGGGTTCTTGGAAGGCTTCGGCTTAACTAGTTGACTGAGTCACTAAAATTGAGATGTTGTATGAGAGAAAGGTGTTGAGAAATGTAAATATCCTGGGACAGTGGAAATACGCTACGTTTCTATTCGGTGACTCTAGATCCTCCTGGTTGCCGTATGGTTTTCTGGCAGCAAAGTTTATACCCACCGGGTATCCTGGCATAGCACGTTTCGAGGAGCATTTCGCTCTGACTATTAAAGATTCGAAGGTCAAAGGCGAACGACGGAGAGGTTACAATTCGAAATGCCAGCATAAATTTCATAGTCGTACAGCAATGGCGCGCGGGCTTGTTGTCCATATAATGCGGCCCATGCAGCAAGGCGCCTCCTCGGGAAAAGTCCCACCCTGAAAGACCTCTCGAGGTGCCATAGCCCAACACATGTTCGAGGGTATGGTCCTGGCTGCCTATTCTTGGTCCTGACTCCCGAGCCTTCGACAATACTTATGACAGCGTTTACGCCGCACGTTGAACAGTACAAATAGACGCTGGTGGGTCGATTCTGGATAAGCGATCTGAGGGCAAACTGGAGCGAGGCGCGCCGGGCGCTTTGAGCAGGAGCGCGGTGCTCATGGGTCGAGAAAGTATAATAAATCTGTGGTAAAACGTGTCAAGAAGGCGAGTCAGGTTAACATTTCAGCTGGAAAGACCTACCGATGTCGTGGCCTCGACATAGTCTGGTTTGGTATTCATGAATCAAACGCGACTGTAACGCGTCGGCACTGCACTACTAGACATGAAAAGTCGAAGGAATAATCTGGGGCAGATTCAGCGAAAGTTCGAGTTTGAGAGCATGGTGGTGGTTGCTCAGCGCTCATCTGTTGCCGATCAAGCCGCATCTTGCCCTCTGACCATCAATTTCAACCAAACTTCAACGTATGATTCATATCCACATCTTGAGCAGATAATCAACGACTGAATATTATTTCAGGTGCATACAGACTGACCTGACAACATATTTGAGGAGGACTCAAGTATTTGGGATTGTTAAGTAAGTTGAAGTACGTCTTTCTTGTCTTCTTTCTTCCTGAACATTCTACCTACCTACTTACCTCGAAATAGGAACATATTCATCGTTCAGGAGTCGGATATTCGTCGCATATTCTCCTGACTGTCTTGTGAGCTCGCGTTCCTCTTCCCCCAAAACACGAACCTACTATTCTTGTACTAGGCTACTTTTCACGCATTCCAAAAGACCGACCAGTCCAGATCCACCGTAGCTTTGAATTGGTCTCTGATGGACCTCTATTTGCCGCCGGAGCTCGTAGACTTAGTCCTTCATCACCTACCCCACAACGCCGAACAGACTCTGAAAAACTGTGCGCTTGTTGCGCGAACGTGGTCTGGTCCCAGTCAGCGCGCCCTTTCCCATCATATCGACTTAACCGAAAGTTCCATCGATATCGTGACACGACTCCTCGAGCATCTCATCCGCTTTCCCCATCTTCAGAAGCTCATCCGCGGCTTGACAATCTCTCAATGCCACACTAATGATATCATCTCGTTGCCCACCCACTTGTCGTGCCTAGCAACTGTGCTTTCTCTTCTCTCGAATCTTATGAAAGTCGCGGTTAAGGGCTATGACTATAACGACACACAGACCCGATCTTATGTCAATTTGATTCCAAATGTCTTGGGGAACGCGCCTTTGGTCGAGCTTCATGTCAAGGTCTATTCCCTCGAAACCTTCCAACATGTTTTTGGGATATTGGGAGGAACGAAAATTAGGCGAGTCAGTTTGTCTGGTTTCAATAATAATCCTGGTCCGATGGTGGATTCGGGGCCTCGCTTGCACCTTCCCTCGCTGGAACACCTTCACTTATCCGTTGGAAATCTAGTGGAGGAATTCCACAATATCCTCACGCCTCATTTTTCCCTTCCCAACCTGAAGCAGTGCGAAATTTGTATAGATGCTGTAGAGGATTTGCTACTTTTGTGGGGCGTACTGCTTCAAGGATTTCCACCACTTGAGTTGTTTAAATTGGAACTGGGTGTTGGTACGTAGCAATCGCCAACTAATCCAGCTTTTCTATCTAACCATCGCTGAAGACTACGCTCAAAGTTTCGTATGGAGTGACATGTACTTCGAAGAAGAAGACCTATACCAAGCAATTCCGCTTGTTGGTCTCCGATTTCAACATGTGCATCTGAAGATCAACCCGCAATACGGCCAGGAAACCCTCATTGTGAAGCGCAAATTCATCAAGTCGTGGTCTGACACATTCTATTCCCTCTCCCACTCCAATGCGACGACACATTTCACGGAGCTTACATTTACGTTACCGGATCTCCAAGACATCGATAGTCAGGCTCTTGAGGAGCTGTGGAATTTGCTTGACGACAGTCTAGCGCATCCGATGTTTAACGGTGTTCGGAGCGTCCATTTTGAGAATGGCGAGGCGGGGTTGATTACTGAGGCGGTATATCCGGACCTCGCAGACAAACTTCGACTTGTATTGCCTCGGCTTGCGAGTCGAGGTGTTCTTTGTTTGGTCTAGGGTAGCTTTGTTGGGCAGGATTAGAGAGAACAGACAGTTTTGACGGTACCCATTATACCATGAATACTGCGAAGTCACCCGTATGACGCGACACTGACTCGACGGTGACTCGCAGCCGGATCGTCGCTACCCTAGACGCGCCTGCTGTCGCGTATATTTTTGTTGGTCCCAGTTGGGGACCCGTTCCATTATTTTCTTCCCTGTATAATAGTTCACGGCCAATTGCTTATTGCAGATGTCGATTAAATGTAGACTACAAATGAATCGTTTATTCGTGCTCTCCATTATTCTGTCCACATTCAACTACACTAAGCAATTGAATCCGCCGTGCAGATTGAACAAATTTAAAAGATTGAATTCTACAAGTCACGTTATCGCAATTTGCCGAGAGCACCTTGCTTTCAGACCATCATGGTCAACGCTGCGTCCTCGTTTCGTACAGGACACGGCTGTCCACCTTCGCGAGTTGTAGTCAATTCTCACATATTCAACCCCAAGACGACTCCTTGATAGTCTGAGGGTGTGTGTGAGCGATCGCGAGTTTGATGCTCTGGATCCCTGCTATCGGTGTTCGAGGTGTTCAATGTTGAGCGCGGGGTTGAGAGCGATCTCTTCCTTGGTCCGTTGTGGCCCTTTGCGTGGCATGGATTGCTAGTTTGGCGGTACGGTCGTTATAATGTTGCCTATATCTGGTTCAGTGATTGGGGTGCACTTTTGCCAGCAAACGGCCAATTATGTGATCATGCTTCGGCTATACCTGGCCACACAAGACTTGTGTGAGCGGCCGATAGCATGGTCAGTGGGCTCTATAGCTGGTGTGTTGATTCCTTCTTCTACTTGTTTCCTGTTGACGCCTTACCGTCGGTCGGCCATGTCTTTTCAGGTTACGGCGGGTCCCTCACTCGATAAATCGGTGGCGCATGAACGACACCATCGTGTCCGCTGGATCTGTGATCCATGTCTGGACATACGAGGTTCTCTTGGGTTCTATTCATCGAACTTGCTTTATCGCAGCTTGGCTCTTGGTGCACTGCGCGCTAGGCATTCATAATTTTTGGATTGTCGTGTCTCTTCGGGAGTCACCTTACTTGTTACTATGTGGTTACTATGCGCCAGTTACTGCACATTGTACCCACGTAGTTGTACTAACACAATCTGCTGGTATAGGCCCCTGGTTGTATGCCCGAACCAATCGTGTTACATGGATCACTCATACCAATACAGTGCTACTGCTAGTACAGCTAATTCGCGCTTCCGAGCTTACACGGTTGGTTACCTATCTTCTGTATCTCACGCTGATCCGAGGCAGTGATAATCGCTGACCTGTGACCCAGCACTTGTCTTCGATTAGCTGTATCTTGACGGCGCTTACGCCTACTCGCCATCAGCTGTGTAAAGCACAGCCTAAAAATGACAGCTTCTCCGTGTACTACAGCACTTATGGATCTTATAAACATCATCTCATGCCTGCATTCCCTAATTCTCCGTCCTTGTCATCGAATACCAGAAGGATGCGCCAAAAGCAGCGCGTGAACAAGGACAGGCTGCGCTTGGCTTGTGAACGGCTAGTACAAGCATCTATAGATTCTCAACAGGAAGTTCGCCAGTACCTCGTCGATCCTCTGCAGGCGTTGTGTCGATCGAACGTGGTGAGTTCTTTACTCGTAGATCTTCTTTCAGCCTCAAGTGATCCCGCCTAGATCTCTCGATGCTCTTCGTGTACAGAAATCACGGAGCAGACAACGGATGTACTTGTTCAGCTACTATCCGAGATCGGAGAAGCTGCTCCCAACGATCATGTTAACATCCGCCTGGCTATGATTGAAGACATTGTTAATGAGTACGTTTGTTCAATATCTCCTTCAATGGCCACTAATCCTTAATCTGTACAGGCTGATGCGCTATCATCAACAACACAAAGCTATCACTATTCGTTTCTGGGATCCATTCAAGCATGACGAAACGCTGGTGCGAGCCATAAAGCAACAGCTCTTGGCTGTGGGCTCTGTTCGCAGCGAATCTTCTACCTGCCGTGATGTTATCGTGCATCGTCCCATGGCTCGCCTATGCCTACGCGGAAAATTGGTCATTTCGAGGCACCGGCGATGCCCTCTGGTGCTACTTTTGGACCG
>QLPD01001310.1:0-28165 GCA_003314085.1 Hymenopellis raphanipes | reverse complement strand
TTCCATGGACATCTATCCTGCTCACCAACTCAGCTTTCTCCTCCTTCCCTTTGCCCCGCGGATAAAAGACCTGGTCTTGCATATGCCACCGGACATGTTGCGCGTGCTGGCTGCTTTTCACAATCGCTTTCGAGCTCTAAAAAACCTCCATTTTGTTTGGGTACGCATGGGTCAACTTTGGGGTGATACTTGCAGGCTTTTTGAGACTTGTTCCGAGCTTGAATCTGTGACTTTCGGCGACGTTAGTCAACCCTTCGACCGTTTCGCTCTTCCTTGGGCCACTGCCATTCGCAACTTTACTTCGGAGCACGTCTTTCTACCCGAACATAGCACTTACACAGGGCCGGATCCTGTGTCGGTGCTCCAAGTCTTACAGGCAAGACAACATATTCGTGTATGCGACATTCGAACGGAGTTCTCTAATGAGGCGGAACCTGAAGAGCTACAGGGCTTAGCGGTGACATGTCCACAACTCCTCGAGATGACCGTACGAATTTGGCCTTTCCCGGGCACGCTTCCCATTCCCCAGCTTTTAGATCATCTCACCGCTCCCGTGCTATCCAAACTGACAATTGAAACCGGCCTACATCCAGGGGGACGCGACACGGAAACTACGTTCGCATCCATTGTACACTTCATCGAACGTTCCCATTCGCCTTTATCCGCGCTCCATTTCTCCACAGGCCAACTGTCGTCCACTGATATCCTTCGCTTCCTCCAGCTTACACCCACCCTTGAAGACCTCCGCCTCGCTGATTGCGAGGGCTTGAAGAATGAGGTCTTGGATGCTCTCACACTCAAACAAGAACAAGGGAGTCGTGAAATCCTCGTACCGCGCCTTGAGGCGCTGTATCTTAGCGGCTCCCTTGTCTTTGACGAAAAGGTGTTTGTAGATATGGTGAAATCGCGTTGGCAGACTACACCGTTGGGATCCCTCAACCTCGGCTGGTACACAGAGGGTGTACGAGAAAGTAGCGCCCGAGAATATGTCGTCGCGGAGTTGATGCCTTACTGTGCGGGTGGGCTGAACCTCACTACATCTGTTGGACAATAAAGTAGGATCATTGGTCAATGTCTATAGTGTGCATAGTACTTAGAGCCTTATATAGGTAGTGAATGTAGTAGTTACTAGTAGATCTGCAAGATATTAAGGATGGTGTGGGGTACTGTACATGAAGAGAGAAAGCGAGTGTATGCTATGACGCGTGTATGGAAATGACAATAGACAAGGAAAGCTTCTTGGTAGTGGGGCGTAAGGAGTGTTCTTTCGTTTGTTGAGAATAATCGGCGGTACGAACAATGTCGACAAGGCTGTCTCACACCCCCAGTCCCAAGACGTTCTCACAGACCCATATTGAAATTCAACCAGAAACGTTGTCCTCCCCGTCGGAAGCCGACATGGCTGTGTCGTTGGGGAATTCTTCGAAAACACAGGTTAGGAGCATCTGGCAGTGGTACGGGTTCGAGGCCAAGGGCGAAGAGGAGGAGAAGCGGGAACGACGTTGGGTGAAGGTAAGTTGTGGTGGTCGTGTGCCATCTGTTTTACAAGCTCAACACTCTGTGTTAACAACTAGTACCGCCCGCTTACAAACTAGTATGATTCAACGAGTTCGGCACACCTCCCTTCAATCAGTTCACGCTAGAGCCTGCTTCTTTGAACTACCCAGACTGGGCCAGACACAAAATAGTAACTTTGACAAATAGAAAAGCATGATTACATTCATGAACACCATTACAGCAAGTACAATCCAGAGGTTACAAAAACATACTATAGAGTCCTAGAGCAAAGACTTTCCAATCCAATTACAAATAGCTATTTCCAGTCCCCTATCCTTGATCCCGCGCAAAGCAACAATAGTAGACTCATCAAGGTTGGGGAGTTTCTCTACAGGACGAATATGCAACCGGAACGACGCCTTCCGAAGTATTCCCTCTCTCGAGTGAAGCATATCCGCCAGCTCCGGCCCAACAAACGTCCAATAAGTCGCCTTCGTAAACGACGACGTCGATTCAAACGCAATGCTTTCGAGCTTGGGCACAAACCGATGTCGCGTCTCAGAACCATCTACTTCCGACAGATTCTTGATCAACTCGCACAGTGCACCATTGAGGAGCGGGATATCGCGATGCGTATTCCAGCTAAGATGAAACCCAATGCCAAGATCTGTTAAGCATGGAACGAGTTGAAGGATATGTGTGAGCGGAGTCCCAGACAACGTCGAATTGCGAAAATGAAGCTTGGTGAGAGAACACTGCGATGCATCGAGGAATGGAGGGATGAAAGGGAGACACGACATGCCGCTCATGTCTCCAACGTCAAGGGATAAGAGGGCCGGAAGCGACAGAGAGGCCAGCAGAGTTGGGTCATTGATGACGAGGCGCGTAAGGGATGTGTTCGAGATGCGAGGTACTACTGCTATAGTTTCAAGATTATCATCTTCTGCGGGTTGAGCGAAATCATCCATATGAATGAGATCGGGACAGTGTCCGATGACGAAGAGCGGAGGGACAGGATGGGGAAAGTATCTGTCGAACTTCGAGGTAAAGGACGTCAATAGCGGAAAGTTGAGGCATAGAAGCGCATTGTTGACTGAAACTCGCTTCAAGCGTGGAGCCACCTCAAACGCACGAATTACGGGAAGATCATCCTCTTCCACCTGATCTTCCCAGAAGTATTTCGGGTCGCAGCCGACAAACGTCAAGCACCTGAGCTCTGGCACCTTCCCGCGCACGCCTATCAAATCCATTCCTAGTTCGCTGGGAAGCATCAACGACAAGCGTTCCCAGCGATCCGAGTGGGCCATCAACGCGTCCAACAAGTTCTGTACGCGGCTTCCATTTCCTGAACAATCATGGCGGATCTCGATATGCAAGTCCAAGTTGCAGGATCCACTGGAACGCAGGGCGGTTTGAAGAAGCTCAACAGGGTTTTTATACCTAATGAATGGGCGGAGGTGACTAAGTCCGTCACCCCCAACGCAACCGCATCCGTCAGATTTGATTCGGAAAGTCGTCCAAAGATGCGGGTGTCGCGACGCGGAGCGCCAACTGCTACAGACACGGCCGACAGCCCAAGCGCCTTGCAGAGGATCTAGAACCTCAAAGCCAGCATCGGGAATGAGTTTGAGAAAGATTTCCTGAAGAACCTCCTTCGGAATCCTTCGGATAGTGGAAAGCGCGCCTAAAACCTGCCGCGAACGATCCAGCAACACGGCGCGGTCCTCCTTCAATCGTTCGAGTGTAACAGTCTTTTCGGATAACAGCAGTGAGGCGATTTCGTCGTCGAGACGCGTGAGGTGCGTGGAGAAGAGGGTATGGAGTTCGCGCAAAATCGGGAGATCAGCATCGGATGGAGGGTCGTTGGATGAGAGCAGGTTTTCTAGAGCAGCAGGCACGGTAGGAAGAGCATTTGGACTTTCTTGTAGCACATCGGGACGCGTACCCGTCGCCTGGTGTCCAGTCTGGGCATCGGCAAAGTCAGAAAATCATCACTGCAAGTCAGAAAGAGATTCTCTTACCATGAATCTTGGTATAATGAAGTATCAAATACGCGACACACGGTGGAAGGTCGAAGAGGAAAGCCAACCTGTAATTTGGCTTTGTTTGAGTGCCGTGGTATCGACACGTGGGACGTGTAAATGTGACAAGTTGTGGCGTACAGGGGACACACAACCGTGAAGTCAAGACGCGTGTTAGACAAGTGTTAGAGGTAACTAGCTGCTGACATGTAAACAATTACTCTACTACCATACGTACACCCCGATATTAGACCTTCATATCAGTGTGACACGCGCATCAATTATACCCCTCCTACACATATCCTTCCACCGCTTCTTATCATCATCATTCTGAGAACGAAAGTGAGGGAACACCCCACCACGCTTACAGTCCCCGCGCAGGCTCACAGCCTCCAACGCACCACACTCCTCACGCATAGCAACCATATCCAAAAACATCCCGTTAACGAAGGTCCACCTCGGAAGCGACGCCTTAGCAGGTAAGCGAACACACAGCGTCTTCAGCCGACGTGCATACTTCGGCATCAGACCATCTCCACTTTTTTCTCCCAGGAAGCACGTCAACACAGACATCATGACCTCAATCCCCGGCAGCCCCCCAGACGAGATCGACAGCGTCTCCAGGTCCGGGACGAGGGACAACAGCACACCCATCGAGTCTGCGTCCCATTCCGCGAAGCGCAAACGAAGAGAGGAAAGGCGACAACGCGAGTGCTGTAGGAGACTGATAACACAGGGAATCAAACCCTGGATAAAACGACAACCATCTCGACCAGCATCCAAATAGGTGAGGTTGGGTAACGAGAGAGAAGTAATGGAGTCGCCCTCGGCGATTGAAAGCGACGTGAGATTGGCGTATGTGGATCGGGGAGTATTGGGCGGAGGAGGTGCGGGCCATGTAATAACGTCACGGTACGAACAGCAATGAAGAGTAATGTACATCAGCTTGGGATATGCGCCAAGGATATCGGATAAGGTAGGAGTGCGAGAGGAATACATCGAGCCAGTGCAATGCTCCACTCGCAGATACCGAAGATTCTGCTTGGCCAACTGCACCTGACCAAGTGGGATTCCGTTCAAGTCCACGTGTGAGAGCTCCGGCGCGATCTCAAACGCCGAAACCATGTCTCTGCGCTCAGGCTCAGATTCGTCAGGCCCCAAGTACAAGTCGAGTTTCACGGACTGCAGCTGAGGGATCCGCCCACGAACCTTCCCAAGGAGCAGGGCATCCGCAATACTCATATCCATGAACTTGACAGATCGCCACCTCGACGAGTACTGCATCAATAGGGAAAGCAGCTCCGTAGAGAACTCCGGCTCATCATCCCAATCACATATGAACATGAAGTCGATAGGAACACTACACGAGCGCTCCAGCACCGTGCGGAGGACGGATACACGGTACGACAAGTCCGGGAAGCCGGATGTAGTAACAACGAACCGAGACCATAGCTGTGGGCAGCGAAGGGATGCGCGGCGCCAATTTTGGCACACCCGGCCGACAACGTAGACAGGATCCTGCATGTTGAAGACATCCATCCCGGTATCGGACTGACGTACAAACAGGAAGATTTCCTGCCAAACCTCCGGGGGTAACTGACATACTGCGGACTGAATTCGCCCTCGAAGGCGCTGCAAGTCTGCATGCTGTGTATTTGGCCTGTCGATGGATGCACACTGTGCTGTCGAGAAGATGAGGGATGGTACGGCAGATGCATCAGCTAATTGTACAATCGAGTTTTCAAGAAGATGAGTCCATTCTGAGACGAAGACGGCATCCTGAGACGAAGGCGAATCATTCGTGCCAAGGAGGCGGGAAAGGTCCATGGGGAGGGATTTCGCAAGCGATAAAGCTTGTTGCACGTCGTTGGATGTAGAAACAGTATCATCAAGTGAAGCGTTTTTGCTCGCGACGATGCGGGATACCGCCAACGTGGTAGGCGTACTGGAGGGTTCATTGTCGAGAATCGTCTTCGAAGACATTGAAGTAGCTAATTGTGCCGCAATCTAGTCACCTTATTAGTGAGAAATATATTGAAGATACAGGAGACATACAAGATAATGCTGAGGTTGATACTTGTTGGTAGGAACAAAGATGAGAACAAGTCTGATCCGCTATTATTTATAGATGTTGAGCGTGCCAGATCAAAACAAACACTGCCCGCTCTTGTAGAGATTGAAGGCGTACGCCGACAAATCAGGTAACTGGCGACCCTACTGAAAGTGGCGCGTCAGTCGGGTTGATAGCGGGCGAGAGCATTTGTCGAGTTCTCATCGGGGAAACGAAACAAAGATTCGAAAAGCAATTTGACAAGGCCCATGGACGACTCCACTTCAGTCGAGGTGTACAACCCTCTGATGACTCATCTTCTTCGTCCTCACCTGCACGTACCCGCAGTGACCAAGCGACCTGGCGTGAGAGCGGCGAGTAGTGGAATGTAGACGTTATCGGAGCTCTCGGCGGCCTCAACGCCACAAGGACCGAGTTTGTCGTTAGAAATGGCGTGCTTCACCATCTCCGTCCAAGTAAGCTGGAAATTAAAGTTCAAGACAACGTTTCCGCTCCCTCGCGTTGGAGGTGATATCCCTATTGGCGGTGAACGCACGTCTACTAGGTCTTGTACTTTGACAGCGAAGCGTCTGACTATTGTTTGAGCGACCACTAAAACGAAGAATTGAGGAAAGTCACGTACAGTGCTGTGAGAGGGCGAAGCGAGAGAAAGACGCGTCGACAAAAAGAAAAGAAGGCCGGGCCATCCCGCAAGACGCATAGGAAGTCTAGATGAACTGTGAGAGTTCGATTGGCGAAGATAAACCGGGAAGCTTACATATCGCCAACCTCAGAATCCCACATAGGCTATAGTCAAAACTCCTCGTCGTTTCAAGAAGGCCCTAAAAGTCCCAGGTGAATGCATACTAAGAGCGTATTCAACCTCGCCGAGATGGACAGCGTATGATACGTCATATCTGACGGGGCTGTTGCTTATGCACCAATGGGCGTCAAGATGACGAACATCGAGTTGCTTGAGCTCGTTGATACCGCTATGTAGAGGAAACCGAGCGTTCATGCCGGCTGAAGGGATTCTTGAAATAAGCAAATCTGTAGTCCTGGGTGAGTATGTGTCGTCACTTTCTACAAGTCACGCACCTAAAGTCTCTTCGCAATGTCGCGTTCAAGGCCAATGGCGACGCCGGAAAGTAGGATGTGTCGCCGTCGCCGGCGAACGGGGTATCTGTCCTCAAATATGGGCGCGGTGACGCGTGTAAAGGAGCGAGGGAAGTTCGCCGGGGGAGAGTGGGAAGCGTCCAGAACTTCGCGTCGCAATGAATTGCCCTCCTCCCCTCATGAATTTTTTGAGCTCAGTTTGCGACGTCCGTGCACGGCCTGGCTCAGCCAGAACGAACGAACGACTATCCTAGGCGCAGTTTCACGGCGAAGTACACTGGGATCCGACTAAAGACTGTCAAGGTGGTATGTAACATGCCAAGTATGAGATGGAAAAAGGAAGCAAGGTAGGCCGGCATATGCCGGTAATCACCCTTCAGACCACTACAGTCATGGACATTTGGACAGAGCGCTTCAGAAACGACATATATCCCTCTTTTGATGTCTCATTTCCATCTAACTATAGGGACGTGTTCTCTGGTCTAGCCGTACTCAGGTATTCGGCGCGAACTGGTTCAATCTTATAGCACCATGTTCATTGTACAGGCAACTGCCCACTTCATTACTTGACGTACGTATGGTTTTTGAGAGCGACTATGGAGGATGGTCTCGGTGAGTTAGACACTGTATGCCTCGTAGTTACTCGTCTCTGATCCAAGTCATACACACAGCCCTCATTTTTCAACCTCTCATTGCTGTTAATAAATATTAAAACAGACATCCAGTCACCGCTCCTTTGTTGGAATGCCACAATTGTCTCGCGACACCTGCCGCTATAGTTTTTGTATTTCGCTTTGTAGAGGACGTCCATTTAGACGTCAGCACCAAGGTCTTTGAAAGTCCTACGCTCTAGGCCTAATCGCTTAGTTGTCAGCGATGCAGTTATACCTATCCGGGTTAAAGCGGTCTCGAAAAGGTACTCGTCGCGTCAACTTGATTCAACGTGACATACGAATTTGTGCGCCACATTGCAAGTAAGCTGTTCGTGCTACGCTCACGCTGCTCACAATATCTGACCTCTGCATTCAGACTATTCTCCAGAATGCCGCATCATGGCGGATGACACCACGGCCACACGACCCGTGCGCATATTTTTGTATGCGTCCACATCGAACAATGGCGGTCTCATTGTTTGTCACGCTTTGTCGCAATGGCTGGCGTATAAATGCCGCCGAGGCGTGAACAGCGCTCGTCTTCAATCAACAACCGCCATCCCACCTGTTCTAGGCAAGTCGCGTCTATTTCTCCTGTGCTTGAGTTGTGAACAGTCTTTCGCAGCCTTCATCATCATGCCTTCCACCGTCTGCCGTCTTACTCCGCCAATCTACCATTCTATCGGAAACGCTACGCCCATACATTCCTTGCCCACCGAACTCCTCCTGGCCGTTTTTACCCTCATCGACGAGGACGATGAGAGAGGCCCATATAGTATCGTGTCGATGAAGGACAAACGTTGGCGGCTTGGACGCGTCTGTCACTGGTGGCGCGAAGTAGTCGAGGGCAGTCCTTCTTTGTGGACCGACCTCGGTGTGCGCCTGGCTGAAGCTTCCGGGCTTCGTGATCCTGCCGCCCTCCTCCGTCACGCACTGGATATGACAAAAGGTCAACCTTTCAGCTTCGCAATGAACTTGAAGATGGAGGGTACCGATGCTGAAGATGATGCGCCAGCACTGGCAGCATTCACTGCGAGGGACTTGCTCGACATCTTTGTGGCGCACGCTCCGTGTTGGGAACGTGTCTTGCTCAACTTTTGTGATGTTACCTGTCGAAATATGCTCTCCAGGGCTTTTGGGAGCATTACATTCTCAAAGTTGGAGTTCCTAGGAATCATGGATGACAAAAAACCTGGTGAGGATGCAGACATTTCTCGTGATGGTGGCGCTAACTATTCTGATGAAGGCGATCACAGCGAAAAGGACGGAGACTGGTTTATTGATGCGCCGCTTCTCGAGCGCATCGTCCTTGCCATGGCACCGCTTACCTGTTGTTCTATTCACCCTCAATTGAAACAACTCACCCTCGACCGTCTCACGTACAATATCTCCCTCGCATCTTTGTTGCAGAGATCCTCGCGTCTTGAAGTCCTCACTGCGGATGCGTTCACTGCGCCCACCCCGGTCGGGAACTCGGAATCTGATCTCGGCATAGAGATTCCAGCTCGTATAAGGTCATCTTCCCTCCGCCATCTAGCCCTAAACCGGTTCGTCGAGCACTTGGACACTGTCGACCTTCCAAAGCTGTGTACCCTCATAGTCGGCGCATACCACTTGTCATTCGGCACATCCTATCTTCGATCCATCTTCGACCTAGTCCGATTTTCCCGCCCTCCGTTGACAACGCTCGCACTTCTGAATCCTGATCTTGCATCGGGAAACCTTGTGCACATATTGGAACAGCTTCCCCTTCTCAAACTGTTCAGGATTCACTTTGCGGATGTATGGCTTGATGACAGATTCAACGGGAACGTTGACAGAGCTTTGTCGTTGCTAACATCTGCTTTGGGAGATGTGGACAAGGAGACCGGGGCGTTCACTCTCGTTCCGGACCTCAAAAGGCTTAGAATTGATTTCTACGACCGCAAGAAGGTTGCTTCCGCTTTCGAGTGGACTTTCTACACTCCCAAGGTCAAAGATGATTTTGAGGCGAGGCAGAAGCGGAACGGGTTCAAGGCGAGCTGTACCTTCAAGGGAGAGCCTTGGTTTGGTGTTAGGCTTCGTGGCCACTTCACACAGTGGCACCAGGGTCGCCTTGTGTGATATTGCTCCAATCTTCGACTTGTACTGTATATAAGACCTGTTTTCTCAATTCAACTGATATTTAAGTTTAACTGGCAGTTTTATGGGAGACTACAGTATATGACTTAATACAACCATGAAGTGTATGACAAGCAAAATTGCATGTTGGCTATCTATTTCATTCAAGTATCTTGAGGTCTCTCTGATATAAACTGGTCTCTGAGACCTATGCATGATACTGTATACACATACACAGATACACACATGCATAACCTCTATATCAGTGATTCGTCATAACAGACCTTCGCATCAGTACTCCTCTAAAGAAACATCAATCAAACCCCTTCGACGCATATCCTTCCATCGCTTCAAGTCATCGGAGCACGAATGAGGAAACGCCTCACTACGCGGAGACTTCCCGCACAGCCTGACAACCTCCAGCGCACCATACTTTTCACGCATAGCGACTATATCCAAAAACACAGTGCTAGCGAACGTCCACCTCGAATCCCGCGCCAACTCGACGCACAGCGTCTTCAGCCGAGTGACATACTTCGGCTTCAGATAGTTTTCACTTTTTTCTCCCAGGAGGCGCGTCAGCACAGATATCTTGTCCTCAATCCTAGGCATCCCCGCAGACGAGATCGACAGCGTCACCAGATCCGGGACAAGGGACAACAGCATACCCATCGAATCTTCATCCCATTCCGCGTAGTGTAAACAAAGGGAGGAAAGACGACACTGCGAGTGCTGCAGGAGGCTGACTACACAGGAAACCCTGGATGAGACTTGAACCGACATCCAAATAATGAGAGAGAATTAATGGAGCCACTCTCGGCGACTGAAAGGGACGTGAGATTGGTGTATACAGTGCGAGGAGTACTAGACGAAGGAGGTGCGGGCCACGTAATAACATCAGAGTTATACGACAGGCGCTGAAGAGTAAGGGTCGTCAGCTTGGGATATGCGCGAAGGACATCGGAAAAGGTGGGAGGGCGAGAGGAAAACATCAACTCCGCCGCGTAATACTCGACTTGTAGATACTGGAGCCTAGCACGAGGATCCAGCGGGACGCGACCAAGGGAGATACCCCTCAAGTCCACATGTGAGAGCTCTGGCGCGATCTCAAACGCTGAAACCATACTCCGTTAATAGGGAAAGGAGTTCCCGCTTCTCATCGGGCAATGAGCGGACACTGTCGAACCTGAAGTCGAGGGGAACACTGCGCGAGCGCTCGAGCACCGTACGGAGGTGGGAAACAGCACACGACGCGTTCGGAACTTGCCCTCCGGAAACGCAAAACTGAGACCATAACCAGGGACAGACTACAGTGATGGGATATACAGTGGCGCCACTGTTCGCACACCTGGCCGATTATGTAGATGGGATCCTCCTTATCGAAAACAGACAGCCCATCATCAGACTGATGGACAAAGAGGAAGATCTCCTGCCAGATTTCTGGGGGTAATTGACAATTCACAGACTGGGCTCGCTGCAAGTCTGACTTTTTCTTGTTGACGAATATAGACCGGGCTGTTGAGGAGATAAGCGCCCTTACCCAAGAAAATGCAGAGGAAATCATTTCAGAGGGGTAGTGTTGATGAAGGTCTGATCCAAAGGTGACCGGCATTTGCCGGCTTGACTTACTTTCTGCCATGATGTCGCCACCGCTAGACATTGCCCTCTTGTCTACCTTTCCACATTAAGGGTCGGACAAGTACCACACAGAGCTGGGCCTCACATTTTTGGGCGTTTCAACTCGTCGCGCTCACTACACATCGGAGGCGGCCACTGCCGAGCAATCTTCTCATCAGACGATGGTCATGCCCAGCTTCGATCGCGTCTTGCTTCATGCGTTCGGCGACGTTTTGGCACCGACAGGGTCCCCTTGACCATATACGTATTGGCTATAGACCCCCCAATATATACAAACGATTCAAGTTTTTAACCTCAAGAACAAAAAACCTTGCTTTGGACAAGGTTTTCTGGAAACGCTGTAATAAGTCTTGTGGCGCCGAGGAAGATGAAAAGGCAACTCTAACTGACCACATCAATGTAGGAAAACATTTTTTTCTTAATTTAGCATCGGCGTATATGGTCATGGTCTGAGGCTCTGCTGGCAGTATATAAGGCGCCCGTTAGACCCGCAGCCTCATTTCTACTACTTCTCCTCGACTACGACCTAACGCTCTTAACGCTCTCCCTTCTGACTAAAGTTCGTCTGGGGACTCATGACATTTCACAGACAACAACAGTCTATCCCCAGGTTCCATAGAACGTGGCGCGACTAAGCAGCCATCCCTCATGGACAGCTCACAGCACGTCATCACGGCAGCAGAACATACACAGACTGGTGGTACGCCCCCGCGTACGGGTGCTACTAGGGAATCTGGTGCGATTGATGTCAACACAACAGCCGAACCTTTCCCAAGTGCACGGACGCCCCCGCTTACGGCGGCTACTGGGGAATCTCGCGCGACTCAGCAGCGATCCCTTGTGGACAGCTCACAGCACGCCAGCACAGCAGCCGAACCTGTAACAAGAGCAGAGACTGGCGATATGCGCGTGCGTAGGGCGGCTACTGGGGAATCCTCCCGCAGAAACTCTGCCCCGCAATCTTTCGGTCCTTTGGAACGAGTCCGAAGAACTCTCTTGACTCAGATGACGCCTGTAAGGCCAGTTGCGTCGGCTCCTTCTGCGCGGCAGAGCTTTTTGTCCATACTGAGATACTCTCGTATGTTCCTTATCGCCGCCACCAAACTGTGAATACTAATGATCTTGTAGGACTGAATATCCTTCTTCTCTTCATTCCCGTATCTGTGCGCAATCATGGTTTGCTTCTCAGATTGTTGACTGACACCTTCTCTTCTATACAGTTGGCATTGCGTCTCTCCCTCGCCGGAAAGCAAGACACGCTGATATTTGTTTGTACGCCACCATCACATCTGTTCTTCCAACCCATCATTTGACTTTGGCAGTTTCCTTTTTGGCAAGAATTCCTCTTGCCAAGGTCTGTCGTCTTCTTCCCTCCGAGTTTGATCTGCCGTTCTCAGACAAACCGTCACAACGTTTTCAGTTATTGGAGTTTGCGACCGACGAACTGTCAAAAAGAGTGGGCCAGACCCTTGCCGACCTTCTCAATGCTACTTCGGTACGTTCGTTGCATGGCCTGTTATCTTCGGATCACTTACGCGTGTGTTCGCGCTCCAGGGAAACGTGTAAGTTATGATAGCGCTCAACGTCACGCACTTCAACTGATAGATCATGAAGCGTTGAATTCACACTTGCCGCAAGTTGTCTTTTTTGGCTGGAAGTCGACTGAGTCTAACATCATGTAGATCGTTGCCCTCACACAATGCCAGCTGCAGATTGTCCAATCGTCGCGTGAGCATATTCACTTTATCCGTGAACATCTGAAATATAACGATGGTAACAGTGGTTGGCTCTTTTCTCGACAAGCTTCGTGAGTATTCCATTTTCCGGCCTTGCTATGCTACCTAACTCGCGTAGTCTTGGTTTTCGGAATGTGCTTCTTTGCTGGCGGCATCAATTATCAAGAACAACACTTTGGTCGGGGTAAGTGGTGTTTACTGATTTTGGCGCATGCGCAATTCTCACGGCTTCTCGCAGTCACCACACATTTGAACTCCTTGCTACTCACCCTATGTGTCATCACGATCCTTCTACCTGCAGCCTTCCATTTCTCGGTGAATAACGATCCCACTAACGACGAAACTTTCGATATTCTGCATATCAGTCACGGAGTTGCTATCCTTCTTGTCCTCAGTATGTTTCTTGGTTCTCGTTTATCGATACCTCCACTGACGATTAGGCAGTCTACCTCTCCTATCTTGTGTTCCAGCTATTCTCTCATACCGTTCTGTACTCTGACAAAGGTGAAAATGTCATGAAGTCGACCCAATACGAAAAGCGGTTCTTGTCGCGCAGAGGGAGAGTGGAGGAATTCTCTACCACTACTCATGATGAGCGTGATGTTGAGCCTCCAACACATATTGAGGAGGAGGAGGAGAAGGAAATTCCCCAACTCAGTGTAGGCATGACCATCGGTTTGCTTGTAGTTGTCACTGTCGTATGCTCTACTTCTATTGCTCGTGTACTTCCTTCCAAGGCTGATCGAATTTCTGAAGCTTGTTACTTTCACTACGGAGTGGCTAGTGGACTCTGTTGACGGTTTGGCCAACAAGGCAGGCATCAGCAAAGAGTTTATCAGTGTCATCGTCCTCCCAAATGTTGGGAATTTCGCTGAGCATGCTACTGCGGTTATCAATCCTGTGAAAGACAAACTCAATCTGAGCTTGAGAGTGGTCGTCGCATCAAGTATTGTAAGCTGTTGTTAACTCGTCTATTCTTGTTGTATTGACAGGTTGCCCCCAGCAAATACTGTCGACTTTCATTCAATTCGTCACTTTTTCTGAAAATTTCGGACCAAATATTTTTCTTTTGATTTATGGCGATTTTTGCCGAGGACTTTTTTCGGCCGTGTGACCTGTGACTGACGAATTGATCGAAAGTCCACAGTAGCACTCTTCGTCATGCCGTATGTCTTCCGTAAAACATCCATCCCATCGATATTCTGATTGCGCGACCTCCCAGTTGCATTGTTACATTGGCATGGACTATGGGCAAGCCCTTGACGCTTCTTTTTGATCAATATGAGTCTGTGGCTCTTCTCCTCGCGGGTGGATACCTTTTCCCGGCAGATTTTTTCTCATGTCTCATCTCCTTCTCAGTCCTGGCAGCGAACTATGCCGTACAAGACGGCAAGTCAAACTGGCTTAAGGGAATGATGTTGATGTGTAAGTAGGTGCTATGTCTTCGTTTGTTCTGGTGTCTGAAACTTCGGCCAGGTCTGTATGTTATTCTTGGTGTGACATTGTGGTTTTATCCTGGTACGTCTACTCTTCTAGTATGGCCTCAGCTCTCATCGCATATTCAGGCGTTGACACGTCAACTTACCTTAACCTTCAATGTTCCACGTGACCGTATGACACCGCCCCGTTCTCGCGATGCAAAATTATATTATTGAAGCTGTTACGAGCATAGACAACGGACATTATTTGACATCCATTATCTACAATCTGGATTTAATGGGACCATCAACAAGTGTTACACCTGCGAATGCCAATACTGTACTTTCCTTTGGTCGCTTGTTGGTCGACATTGAACATGTCAGATACCCCGATATACCTTTCAAATACAGTTGTATAAAGACTTACAAAATATGATCTTGTCCTCATCCTTCTACTCGAGGTGCCAGGAGGTGAAGAGTGGGACTACCACAGCCAAACGACCGACCGGCTGGGGGTGGCAAGTGCCCGCCAGTCGGGATGGGGGCGGTAATGGACAAGTACTGCTCGCTATGGAGAAGCTTCGCCTACGTATCGTCAGCGAGGACAGAGAGAGGACGACTACGCAGAACGAACGGGATTGTAATTTGGCAGCCAATCGAACGGGAAACCGCTACTGGACAGAAACTGGCCAAAGGTGGGAAGCGCAGAAAACTTCAGAGGTCAATTTCAGTTCCTCGGCCGTGGCACCGATGCCAAGATTGTAAGGGAATCACGCTGCTAGAACGTCAGACACTACGTTCAAGGGAAGAATTGACGAATACTGTACACATAAATTACACCCCCCATCGTTTTCTTTGCGTCGACGACGATGGTGGCATCTTCTGAATCCGAGAAAGCATTTGGGTCATTGAAATTGACCATGGCGGTTCACGGTAAAGAGGACTTGACGAACGTTTAACGAGGCGAGTGAAATGCGGAGGTCATGCCATGGAATCAGATGGAAGTCGTTCACGCCGCCTGGGAGTCGACGCTCGCTGATTGAACAAGACAAAATGTTCCGCCGCAACTGCGCCGCAGTAACTATAATTGGGCCTTTCGCTCCTCGACGTCCTCAAAGTTCTCAATAATCTGAAAACTTATCTAAAGAAAGATTAGCAACACAAGCGACAGAGTGAAAAAAAGGCGAACTTGTTGTATGGCTTCTGACGTCGTTGAAGAGTTGCACGGGCAGCTATTACAGGTTGATTACAGGAATTGAAAACGATCACTTGCGAGAACGAACAATTGGTCGTTATGACTAAATGCAATTCACCCAGCACCGGTGCCGTCACGTGCCCCGGCAACTGCCGTGCAAGGGTTCGATTCAACTTAATGTTTTCACCGCATTTTCGTTTATCGCCACCATCTACTCCGTTGTACCTTCGTGTAGCCCAATCCCACTTTGAATAACATATATCTTCGTATTCCACGACATTTAGGCCTCACCAGTATGACCAACCAATACTTTCGTGTGGCAGACTGTTCACTTATCCAAATCGGGACATCACATTAATTTCCTCAAGTCAACGTTTGGACTGTAACTACCGGGGGACTGTGTTGTAAGTGAGGTTAGAAGTGGAAAGTGTACTCTGAAGGTAAGTAAGGCTCTCAGTACAGAAATTTTTTATCCAGGATCCCTCTGAACTGCTAGGCAACATCTTGTAGACTCGGGGCCTGTCCAAATCCGGACAGCGCGTGAACACTCAACGCGTCTTCATCAGATCTTCTTACTCGGACTCAGAAGCTCGCCCCAAATGGCAAGTACGACCCGAAAATGCACCAACTGTGGTCATCCGAAGCCTCTGGATCGCGTCAATTTTAATCTGGCTCCCACGTTTGGCCGGTCCGGAATCGAATACAGCAATACATGCGTCGCCTGCAGCACGCGTAAAGCTGCTTCGAAGGCTAAACGCGTCGAAAAGGAAAATCTCAATGCTCAAAGCAACAAATCTGCCTCCGGAAATGGCCCTGCCCCGCCGAAGAAGGAATCAGAGACTTCAGCATTCTATGGCCTGGATGTACTATCGGTGGATGCCTTTGCGGCCAAGATTTCGTCTCCAACGCGAGGCGCCGTTTTTACAGCAGTCGTTGATGTGCCGATGAATGTAAATGACGCAAGAAAACGCGCAGATGCAGTTGTCAAAATCATCTGGGATACCCTAGGATATCGTTTCGAGTACGCCTGTTTGATTTCTTCTTGACTTGCTTTTCCACATGCTATCACGTACAGATACCAAAGTCACCATGACCACAAGAACACCGATGTCACTACATTCACCTTCAACTGTGCACAGTCCGCGTCGCGTCAGAAGAAGTCGAAGAAGGTCGCGTCAAAGGAGGATCAACACGACAAGGACTGCATGCATAGCTTTCCTTGCGATGGATGGTTAACTATCTGGGCATGTCCAGACACGGATGACCTTTTTGTGCGTCTGAAGCATAAGGAGGACCATCTGCCTAGTGAATAGCGCGGGTGTCCCGCGGGTATTTCGTTCTGCATCCCTACCCGTACCCGCCACCTACCCGGTTCCGTGGCGCGGGTGCGGGTACCCGCCAAAAAAATCTCGGGTTGCGCTCAAACGGGCTGTGCGAGTACTTGCACCTTGGGCCTGCATATTTTCATGCCCGCCGACGAGCCCCAAGCAATTGCGCGGGGTCCATCGACGTGCATGATGCACCGAGTCGCGCCCACCCTGCCGTATGCAACGACAGGGAAGGGACAAGACGTGAGGCAGTGAGGCAGTGAGGGGTGGTCCAAAGGATACGGTGGGTGCGCGAGAGGTGATGCCGGGGATGATGGGAGGGGTGAGAAGACAGGGCAGCTGAGGAGACGGAGAGAACCTGTTGCAAGTACAGACTGCGCGACGTCTGAAAGAAAATGAAAAAGAGATACACCAAATACACACTTTTGGTCTGGAGGCGTCTGCGACGCCCTCCTGCCCGTACTAACACGCTTGCCGTTGCAAGGACAAGCCTCTCGTGATACCTCAGAGCACATGGGAGGGTGTAGCGGCCGGCGCAACGAAATTCGTACTCCAAGCAAAGGGATACCGTCCAATGGTAATGCTGCCTCGCTGGTGAGGGCTTACGCGTACTAGTTCCTCGTCCAGTGGCGTCGTCGTGAAGACGAAAACGAGAATGCGCGCGGAATATATCCGAGAGCGCGGCGGTGGGCATAAAGCCCAACCACATCAGAAAAGCGAAAAAGAAGAAAGAGCAGACATTACAGAAGCCCCAGAAGCAGTTCTGGGGCGAACGAGCACGACACGGACGTTGCGCTGTGGTGGTAAGAAGCAAGAGATAGCGATCAGCGCTGGCTGATCGTTATCCGGCCGTTGCCGGGGCATTCGGCTAGAACCGACGGGGTTACGCGGGTTGCTGCGGGTTCTCGGTCCGAGACCCCTACCCGTACCCTGACCCACCCGCATCCGTGACCCGGACCGGGTGCTCCGACCCGGGCTATTCACTACTGTACTATTACGACCGGATGCACACGGCTTGTGACGTGTGACGCCATGAACATGTTTGGTGTTATGGTCACAGCCGGCAAAATGATGTGACATATGTTCACAGTATTTACTTGTAAACTAATTTTTGAGGTAAATAGCACTGAAATAGACCTAATTTTCACTCAAATGATCATTTTCACTGGAAATACACTAAAAGGCACCAAAAAAATGGTAAAAACGGCTCTGAGAACCAAAATTTCGGAAAATCCCAGTTTTGTGACCATTTTGGGACATGTTCACAGGGCCTTGTGACCTGTGAGCAATGCCAATTAGGTTCGCGTCATCAGGCCTTGTGACCTGTGACGTGTGCAACCGGTCGTAATAGTACAGTACATCTGCCATACTTCTGCATTGACGTGCCCGCCGATGTTCAGCAGTTCATAAAGGATAATCCTCGTTTGCGAGGCCCAGAGGTGAGTAAGCTTTACATACATCACTAGTATTGTCCTAACATCATGAAATAGCTTTGGAACGAAATTTTGAAGACAAATCGCGAGCCGAACTTCTCGCGCCGCTCCGTCCACTACCTGTATATGAAGCACCATCAGAGCGAGTGGAAGCGCGACGACAATGAGCTCAAATCCGCCCGAAAGCTGCTCGACGAATTCAGCAAGAAGCCTGCTGGTGCAGCTTATCATATTGAGTCGATCCCGATGCCTGAGAACGTTGACGATGGTTATACCGCCATTGCTTTCTCCATGCCCAACCTGATTCGCAAGTGGGGCGGCAAAATTGTTGAGGTCGCACTGGATTCTACATGTAAAGTTGAAGCTCTGATTCCTGAATAATATTCTGATATGAGATACAGTTAAAACAAACAAGTCGAACTTCGAGGTTTACGCGCTTCTTGGTGAAGTCTATGGGTCCGGCTGCCCCTTGGGGTATCTTCTCATACAATCAGATATGGGACAGCCGGGTGCGAAGGAACAGTACCTCCGCAAGCTTCTTGATCACTTTAACACCAACATCAGGAAAACGGTAGGTTCTGCTCTGAGCATCTCTGTAACCCTGTGGAGCCGTCAGAGCACATCAGAGATGCTCAGGGATGCCACGTCTCCGCGAGATGCGCACCGTCTCCCAGAGATGATCGAATCAGATCCTGTGTCTCCATCAGTAAATCCAAGGGCATCTGGAAGGGTATGGAGGGTATGGAAAAGTATAGAGAGTATGGAGAATCCACCCAGATTTTCCATACCTCCAAAATCTTCTCCATACCCTATGGCTTCCCCCATACCATAGCTTCCATACTCTCCATAGTATTGGCACTCCATAGTATTGGCAGGTAACACGCGGTATGACGGGTCGGGTAACCTGCGGGATGGATACGGGCCCGATTGACGATACCGCGGTATACCGCCATACCCGAGCCTTAGTTTCATGCCCGTTGGTGGCCCCCGAGCAATTGCGCGGGCGCTACCAGCGTGCATGAGATGGTGGGTGTGCAACAGGCTCGTGGCAGAGATGATGAGGGTACAGGGAGACCGAAGGTGACGAGGAAGCAGGGAGACTCGAAGGTGACGCGGCAGCAGTATAGTGATATTGTCAGAATGCGTAAGAAAAAAGTGAAAAGAACGTACCTTTGTAGCCAGGATGCGTGCACGACGCCATCCTGGCTAAGATCTAACAGGCGAGTTGGCCAATCCGACGCGTTAAAGCGCACGCGCGCTCTGCAGGTGTATGACGGCCTCGTCCTGAGAGCTGACGCGTCACGAAGAGTCGTCCAATCAGTGCCGTCACGAAGACGAGTAGCAGAGAGCACCCCGGAATGTATCCGAGGGCGCAGCGGCCGGCGTAAAGCCAAACCGCGCCAGAGAAGCAGAAGAACGCAAAGAATACAAGTAGAATTAGCCCCAGAATAAGTTCTGAGGCCGACGAACACGACGTCGCCGTCGTGCTGTGGTGGCAGGAGCAGAGCAAGATGAGATCAGAGCACGCAGGAAGTCCGATGCGATCAGTGGTCCGTGCGCTGTACGTCATGTTGGATTTTTTTAAACTCCGCGCAAAGCGACTTGCATCCTTTCTCTCTGCCACTGCTAAACGACATTGCCCCAAGGCCCCGACACAACGACGAATAGGTTGGGACATCGTGACGAAGACAAGGCGGCTGACACGGCTGACAACAGTAACGAGGACGACAGCGAGATTGACGAGGACAGGTCAACGAGGAGTCCACACGACGTCGAGGATACGAGGACACGACGCGGCATGGCACTGTGCTCCGTTCGCAGGTAGCGCTGGCCCCGGATATCCGTCGCTATTTGCATCAGCGTCGTCGTACGCATTCACCCTATGCTCTGACCACGTTCGCTGACTCGGCCTCCATCTCTTTTGTCCAGATTCAGTCATCTTTTTGCCCGAGCAATAGACTCTCGGTCGCCCATCAGCGGTGCCGAACACTTCTTCGAGTCAACACACATTCGCCCGCAGCAAGTAGTCATCTAGCTGACATCGAAATGTAGCCTAATAAGTTTACTCCTCACCCCTCCGTAGATGCACGACTCACCGCAGACTCAGTGACAGCGCCTATCGAGGCTGACGACTTTAATGGGACTGCTGTAGATGTTATGCCGCCTTCTACTGCTTCGTTTTCGCTGACGGCTGGTACGGTTGATCTCAGACTGTGTCCTCCTCTGATAATTCTAATGTTCGCTCGGCAGGCTCTCCCCACAACGACAAAGGTGCAGAAATGACGCAAGTGTAACGAGTACAAGGCGGTGGCCAACGACGACGACGAGGCTGACCAGAGACAACCGCGATGAGTCCCGAGAATGTGATGGGTGGCGAGTTCAAGGTGGAGAGGAGGACACGATGGCGAGGAGGGTTTGGCGGTCATGACGGCTTCAAGCTTGTGAAGCTGCCGGGGCTCCATTATCATTTCGTTCTTTACTGTAGTTGTATATGCATTGTTTGTAGCATTCTTATTTCAATCCATCACGTTTAACAATCCTCATTGGCCTGATTGTCGGGAATAGCACAGTATGGATTTAGTATGGGTAAGGCTTGGTATAAGTATGGATGAAGTATGGGCAATGCGGAGGTGAGGTATGGAGTGGGTATAGGATTATGAGATTCAAGTATGGATCCATACCACTCAAAAGCGGTATGGAGGGTATGGTCCATACCCTCCAGACTTCCTTGAATTTACTGATGTCTGACACCTGCTCTGGCCAGCTCTGAGAGCTGTCATACATCTCTCAGAGACGGTCAGAGATGCCTATATAGCTCGAGAGCTAGTACTTTTACTCATTGTATTACCGGTTCTGGAGATTCATAGAGAGGAAACAAGTAGCATTTTGTAGCTATTTACAGGCAGTACTCTTCGTGTGATAAATAGTCTACTGGAACATATAATATCATACATACTGTACGGTTTCGACCGCATGTTCGCATAACGCGTCACGCGGGCCCCGGAACCGAACTTAGCTTAAACCGTAACGCATCACGGACCTTTTGCTGGAGGCGCGCAAGGCCTAAAAAGGAAATTTTCGGTCCCGCCTACGGCGGGAGCATCCAAATCGGGCCTTGTGCCTGAAAACGAACCTATATTTTTAAGTTCGTTCGCATAACGCGTCACACCCGGCGAACTTACAGTCGAAACCGTACAGTACGCCACTTCTTGCTAGTTGCTGGTACTTGCGCACGGCACCGAGGCCGTTGTCGGGCCTTCCTGTCCTTGCTGTTGTCTCCATCATTATGACTGGCCTTGTGTAGGCCGTCGCTGGCGGTAGTTGTCAGGTCATCTATGGAACATATTGTGCTGGTCGTCCTCGTGGCTCTTGCAGATGTCGTGTCCTGTGTGTGCGCTCGCCGTCATCATGTCTGCGTGCTCGTCATGATCGCGTCCGTTTGCTCGCCATCCTCATGTCCGCATGCTCACCATCATCGTGTCCATGTGCTCGCCGTCGTCGTGTCCGTGTACTCGCTGTCGGTGTGTCCGTGTGCTCTCCGTCGTTATGTCTGTGTGCTCGCCGTCTTTGTGTCCATGTGCTCGCCGTTGTCGTGTCCCTGGGCTCGCTGTCGGTGTGTCCGTGTGCTCGCCGTCGTTGTGTCCATGTGCTCGCCGTCATCGTGTCATCGTGTATATCGTCCTCACGTTGTCACCGTCCTTGTACCGCCGTCGATGTGTTCTCGCATTCGTTTCAGCATCGGGTAGTGGCGCGTCTCGTAGTTGTCGCGTCCTCGCACTTGTTGTAAGTCTTGCATGCCTCATAGGTGTCGTATCCTCGTCCTTGCCGTTGTTGCGCTCGCAGTGGCTGCTGAACGTCAGCCTCTCCTCGCAGTCACTGGCTCTTGGCGCTTGCCCTCGTCATGCTGATGTGGTGGGCAGAATCCTGGAGGAAGTTGGAGAAATTTCTGAGGAAAGGAGAAGATGGGAGCAACTGGCGGACTTGGAAAACTGAACGGAACATGCACATGGCGCTGACGTGGCCGTGCACGGACCCAGGCACAGATCGGACTTGGCATTTTTTAACTCTTTCCGCGTGCCATTCCTCTTGATGTTCCTCCCAATCTAAACAGTTCTGCAATGGCTGCTTATTGTGCTCCCAGATTCTCCTAAGTACCATTGATATTGCTGTATTCTGTTTATACAATGAATTTTCTATATGATAGCTTTTTTTCAAGAGATGTTGTTGATCACTCAGAGCTGCCTAGGGATCAGGTCCCAGGGCCAGAGTTGATCGGAGCCGATGATATCAGAGCCAGAGATGCCAGAGCAAAACCTCCCGTTTTCCTGATGAAGTGGGAGTTCTCGCCGATACAGACCTTGTCAGACAAAGACCTCACTGAGATCAACGCGTTCATCGGTGCTCTTCCTGCTAAGCATCAGCTCTGCTTTTGGCACTGTCTTCGAGCGATCAAGGTCCGACTTGCCACTACTGGTCGACATCCCGCATTCTATAATGCCGATGATGCCTTTCGCGAATACGATTGGATCGATAAGTCATTCATGCCAGTGAATCAGATTCCGAAGCGAGCTCAAGTATGTCTTACCTCTATCTAGTGTGATCTATTCATTAACTTTATACTTTTAGGCTAATCTAGACGTTGCACAAAAGGCGCTGCCTTCACTGACTATACGTCTGGGTGGAGAGATCGTTAATGGCGCACCATCAAGGCCCAAAATCGTCATTGCGCCTCAAAATGTGGCCGGATCAGATTCTGATAATTCAAGCTCAGATTCAGAATCTGAGACGACCCCCAAAGGCAAGAGCGACTTGAGGCAGTCGGGCTCTAGGAAGTCGCGATCCGAGTTGAAGCAGATGGATGCTTGGGTCGCCGGTATTGAGGATATGCATAACCCAGACGAGTGGGACCAGGAGAATGGCCCCTTCTGGCAGTTTGACGATCCGGATTCCGATGAGCTGGAGACCATCTTCAAAACTCCGGATGGTTACTCTTTCTGTCCAGCACGCATCGCTCTCGTGCACTCCACATCTTCACAAAACATTTTTGCGAGCATCCTTTACTTCCAGGCCGAGATGGCCGATATCGCACGGCAGCACAGATTCGTGATGACGCGGTACACGAGATGTATATGTTCTGCTACCAGCGTGGCCTTCGTGAACTATGGGGCTACATGTGGACATCTTGGTACTGTCCAAATAAGTGGAAGCTATGGGCGCGATCCACCTCTCCCGTACTGTGTCGACTTCGAACCACTATGACGGTCGAGAACTTCTGGCGCTTTCTCAAACATGAGACACTTCGTCACCTTCTTCATCCACGTCTTGATCAGCTTATCTGGCTTTTGATCACTGAGGTTAATCCTCGGTTTGAGGCAAAAATGGCTACACTCGACGATGACTTCCGTGCTGGTCGATCGAAGGAGTTGACTCCACTTCAGACCGCCTTCAAGCGTTCTTGGATGGCTTTGCGACAGGCAAAGATACATGGAAGCTATATCACAAATGTAGAGGAGTGGACTTGCACGTGTGGTCAGCAGAAGTACAATGCACATTGTCTCTGCAAGCACCTGGTGCAAGCGGTTGAAGAGCCTCCCCCGCGGTTCTTTCAGGATGTTGTGCGCCGAAGAGTTCGACCATTTTATCGGCACCCAGATCTTATTCAGAAGGGACAAGACCCTTTTCCAGACCTTCCTGACTCCGAGCGCTCCATTGCCAATGGTGACGACCGACCTCTGACACGAAACAGCTCTGTCACTCTGGGAAAGCGGAAGCAGCATTCCATGGATGATCGACCGCAACCGCCCAAGAAGCGGAGTCCAGAAGCTGGAGATGAGGACTGCCCTATTGTTCTCACAAGTTCATCACCTGTTCAGAGCGATAACGAGGATAACGAGGTACGCATTGATCGCCGCTATACATACAGTGAAATATTCTAACAGATACATCAGGAAATGCCTATATGCGTTTAGACATCTTAAGATTTATGTTGTTCAGACGTCAAACTTAAGGCTACAAAAGCAGTTTAAGGCTTCAAAGATAGAGTTTAAAAGTCCAGTTGCTAGGACCGCAAAAGACCGCAGACCGGACCGGACCGCAACCGTTTAGGACCGGTTTTGAGTAGGACCGGTCCGTGATGGCAACCGGTTGCGGGCCGGTCCTAAGCCATCGTGGGATGATCCGCAACCGGGATGGACCGGTTGGGACCGGTTGCAACCGGTTTTTTGCTTAAAACAGGTGTATCTGTTAAATTATGAGCTCCGCAGTGGTTTTCGGACTTAGGTGTGAGTGTACAAAATGTAGAGCGGTGAATTCCGCACCAGATAGTGTCCAGGTCGATATTTGTAGAGGTCATATTGCATGAGTAATGAATAAAATACAGGTGAAATCAAGCTAAATCGCGTTTTATGGCCTAATTTGGTATGGAATTGCTCCCGGATTTAAATACCATTAAATTCAGCACTCAAAACCGAACATTGCACTCTCTGGAAGTATAACAGTTCACTTACTATTGAGTGTTGCAGGAAGAGACGGCTACTTCATCTGCCCAATTAGGCTGCTTACAGAGCCAACTCTGCAGACTGAACAGAATGCAGAACTGCCTAGAATGACTCTGAGCAGTTCCTAAGACAATGAGTTACTGTATAAGTATGCTACACGCTGTCGACTCGACCTTGGGACACAGATGTCTAGCTTACTGTACTATTTTGAGTAATGGTGCCCGGTTCGGACCGGTCTCGGACTGGTCTGAACCGGTTGGGTTGCAACTGGTTCGGACCGGTCCTGCAACCGCGGTTGCAGCCCGGTTGCAGTCCGGACCGGGTCCGGTTGCGGTTGCGCCCAAAACTGGCAAGTTGCAACCGGTTGCAGTCCCCGGTTGCTTGACTATGAGGGCAAAAGACCGGACCGGACCGGACTTTTAAACTCTATTCAAAGATGTCTCAAAGCTAGTGTATTGTAGCATTCAACTTAAGACAGTAAAAGACATCTAAAGACAACTTAATGCGTATGTGCGTAACACGTCTATCCTTATGCAACTTGAGACTTTAGGTACTGTAACACTCAACTCAAGATGCTTAATAGCGTTTGAAGCCAACTCTATGCTCACGATCCAAAAACATCTAACTTTACACTGTTTAAGGCTTGACCGATACTTACTTCGACTAAAGCTTGAACCTACAGCCTCCGCAACCGATTCAAAATCACACCACAGAAATCGTGAATAAATGCATCTTGAATTAACTAGTAAACTGTTTGATATGTATATAAACTAAGCCAATTATTAACTAAGAAGTGCGAACAAGTATCTAACACCGACGACTTCGTAATAGGAAGATCCCACTCCTCCACGCCACACTTCGAGAAGTCAGGAGTAAGATGGGCCGACTGCCGAATGTTTGTTAGGGGAATTATCGACCAGTAAGGAGTAGCACCATCCGCAAGATATGCTTTTGAAACGGAAGCAAGGTGGTGAGTACGAGTTGCCTTGGCGGAAAAGACCGGCTTAGTATACCATTCAACATACGCCAAGGGATGCCGAGGCCAGTGATTCGGAGTCTTTACCGTGGTGCCGTGCATGCGGATTGAAGCAGGAATACGGAAAATAACGCGAACGCGACCTATACGAGTGTCTGCAAATCGTTAGATCCTGTAAAAGAACGATAACCGAACAAGGATACCTTGTAAGCCAGTAGTTTCAGCTTCATCGCCGGTTAGAACAACCACAGTATCGAAACGCCCGCCCTCCTGCGGTGATGCCTTGACGACATCACGCACCTCAAAATCATCACCCAAGCCCTCGCGCGCAAACTTGAAGGAGTAATACACGTCGAGACCAGTGAAGGGAAGGGCTGGATAAGATTGAGCAGCAGCGCCGAGGGCGTCCCGCCCAAGAGCATTCATATACGCAAGGAGATGTGATTTGAAGTGGCGAATGCGGTGTTGTGTGGCGATGCGCGCAATTGGCTTGTTGGGAATGCTGGGATGTTTGGGGAGCGCAACCTGCTGTACACGACCACTGCACATAGCAGGTGGTGCAGACGACACAGCAGGAAGCGCTGAAGGAGCGGATAACGTCGACGAGACAGGAACAGCCGCCGATGCTTTTGTTTCTATAACGCGAGTAAGTTAGTAGCGAAACAAAAGAAGACAAAATAAAATAAACGTACAAAATTGTTTCTGCACCCAGTTAGTGTACCGCGTGAATGCATGAACATTCTCCTTTCGAAGAACCCAAGTAGTCATCTGTGGGTACTCGTCGCGTTTGTTGGAAGCGCGCCAACCTTTTTTGGAGAAGTCGATGTGGAGGCGTTCGAACATTTCAGTATTGAAGTTGTTAGTGGCGCCGAAATAGCGAATCGATTGTACGTAGTGTCGGAGGGAGTGGATTTTCGGAAAATTGAAATGTTGCCGGATGCCGACATTGATAAAGTAGCTCTTGTTCTGGTGCCACGTGTCAAGCGCAGCGTCCATGTATCCCAAGGTGTCGTCGTCGTGAGTGGAGTACTGGGCCAAATAAATGAAATCGAGAATCGCACGGCATGCAATGACGCCACGTTCGGGGACAGATGACCCTGCAAGACAAGCCAGCAGATTCATAGGGATTGAAGGTCCAGTTACAGCTGTTACGCCAGTTAAGGCCGCTTTTTTTGATGCTATGCAAAATCTAATTGGTTTTCCCCCACATAACTTGATACTGGGAATAAGGTCAAAAAAAGACCAGTTACGATTTTTAACTGGACCTTTTTTGACTTCGTTTCCAGTACCAAGTTATATGGGGGAAAACCAATTAGATTTTGCATAGCATCAAAAAAAGCGGCCTTAACTGGCATAATGGCCGTAACTGGACCTTAAATCCCTACAGCAGAATCTTCCCCATATTCTTGCGCTCCGTCCCGCTGATCTGGGAAAGAGCACTGATTCCATTCTTGAAGTGGCGTAAGCCAAGACCAGGAGGCAGGCAGCGAATACGGCGGTCCATCTCCTTCTCGGTCATAAGAATCTGGCACCACGAAATCAAGTGTTTAAGGACACCTTGATAAAGTTGGTGGAGGACGTCGGGAGTCATACTGAGATGGATGTTGGTATGAGGGAGATCGGCCCAGAAAGGCTTCGGAGCATGGCCTGACACGTTCTGAGCCATGCAGGCTTCAAAATATGCCGACGTGGAAGAAGTCGACGCCTTCGCTTGCGCCATGATGTCGAGAGTCCAGCTGGGTGTCCGCAATGCTGAGGTCTTGTTGTCCCCCATCTCGTAAGGCTCACAGCGACACTTCGGACATGAGCCATTCTTAGCACAGGTTACGAGACATTGTTCGGGGTAGTCGGCGACGTAGCCTGCAAGGATAGGATGGACACGACGAACAGCGCCGTCACCGCCAGTCATTTCCACGCCATCCGTACCTGCGGCTACGAGGGGTTTGAAAATCTCCGTCATCGCAGCATGGAAGAGACGTTGATATCGGGAGCCCATTGTCGTCTTGGAAAACTTCCCACAGTTCATCTTGTCGATGGGGAGATAGGCGACAAGAATACAAGCCAGTTGGGACGGCTTGCGACGGAGGTGGCTGGGGATGTTGCCGAGAGTGAGATACACGGGATACGCTTGGCGGCTGCCAGAAAACTGGGTAAGTTGGGTTTTATCGGTTGAAACGATGAGCGGAGCAATGGTCCGACCCTTTGGAAGCTTGTCCTATGTAACGTTGTGAGTCCATGTAGGTCCAAAAATCCGTGGTTCAAAATAACACACCTGAATGAACTTCCACCACTTGCCTGTCCACATCTCGTTGTACAATCGATGATCTCGAGAGTTGTCGGTAAACAGAGTGCTGGGCTTGTAAACGAGATGGGCGGCGAGCTCGGGATCACCCCAGAGCGAGCGAACGGACTCGAGAATGTCACGGTGGCGTAGCGTAAACTTTTCATCAGGACGATCGGGGAAGGAGAGATGTTTGACTTTCCACTTGCCAGCGCGGCGAGGAATG